>JSYX01000114.1:0-16106 GCA_000787465.1 Thermomucor indicae-seudaticae
CAAAGTACGCTTGGATACAACACCGATGTCCTACACATGGATTAAGTACGTGGAGGAAGCACAGGACCGGGTAGAGATAAGTGATTATACAGCGCACCTATCATCGTCACAGTAATAATTGTCGTATTCTGACTGGTCAACCCATAATATGGATAATCGTATAACCATAACGAAAATTAGGGCAGCAATGAAAAACTGATACGAAATAAGATAACAGATAGATCTGAAACGAGATGACAAATCGATCTGAAGCGAGGATACCAAGAACAGGATAATCCAAGTCAACGTTCTAACCCCCGGTGATAGATGCGTAACCGAAAGCATATCTCGTTAACGGGCTTTCTGAATAGTTCACATATTGAAAAGGGCCGAGACACAATTAATCAACAAAAACCCCAGTAAAGATATAAAGGTAGACATGAAACGCTTTAATGAAAGATTGCTTCATCATAAACCGTTATCAAGAGTCTCACAATACCTACTATGTCCTCATTTATATCTTTTAGCTACCCAATATCACAGTAATACTTCTACACGGCACACAGCGATAACAACGTCCAATGTCAACCATGGGCCATACTCTGCACTGTTCCAGAATTTCGCCCCTGTGAGTAAGAATGGGAAAAATCGTCCTTTCTGCCATTAATAATTGGAGCTCGGAGCGTATCGGGTGGTTCCGGGCTGGGTCAGCTTAGCGTCCCAAAACCAAACTGGACGGGGTATCGGGCCACGGCCTGACCCGAAAACCAGCCGCGCTGGGCCATTCTGGGCTGGGTTCTGGGAAGTCCCAACTCAGTGCCGAGTTTTGTTACTAAATACAAAACGATTCATAAATAGATATCACTTCTACCATACTTCTCGTTGCTATTGTTCCACTTTACTCTCTTCGTATATCGCAAGATGCGTACTCCACTCGCATGTGAATTTCTGTATGAAAGAAGGTATGAAGGAACATTGACAAAGATGAAGTCCAGAAGACCTTTTACATACAAACAAAGTATTCGAATACATGCTTACCGTCTTTTTCGTTACCCTAAGCTAGAGAACAAATACTATACGAAGCTTCGAAAATGAAACCTATGAGCGGGTCTAAATAAAGATGTTTCTATTGAAGCTTGAAGCCCTTTCTATGTAGTAAAAGTGTCGTATAATGCAATTATTTCGGTGTCTAACCACGATAAGTATACCAGATACTGGATTTGGTGACAATATCAATATTGTGTGTTCTGCCATGTACTGCAGCGTCTGATTTGCTTTGACGGACATTTTCGCTAGATCTATATAACGGGTCTGCTACAGTGGATATCAGGGAAGCTTATGTCAGAAAGGTAACCAAACGAACACCAACATTATAAACCAAGCTGTGATAGACCTTAACAAGCGTTTGTCATTTGTTATTATTTAGTTTTATTATGTGTAAGCGCTGTATTAATTCTGCTTTCGCTGACCCATGTTCGGACGATCAGCTTCACCAAAGGAGACATATTAGCATTTTAAATATATCATGGCGGATAAATGCTCTTGTGCATGGCCAGCTCCTGTTATGCTAGCTCGTGTTATTGTTGGTCCTTAAAATAGTGTACATCACGCGTCTTTCAACTTGGAATTAAATAAAAGCTATTTGCCATTGCATACAGCAATCCACTATTGAGCGATTGGAAGTTAGTCACGCTATATACTAAAACATAGTAAGGGACGGATCCTTAACTTGACGTTTAGTCATACTTGGACCTTGTCCTACTTTATACGCTTGCCGCTATACGAGTACCAATTGTAAGAGACCACCATTTCGTAAACAAAATAGGAAATAATTTTCTTGCCATTCTGAACATGAAAACATACTTTTCTGACGTTACTATCGACTAAAGAATAAAAACTAAAATTTTCTATTCAGGGGCTTCCCGTTCTCTCAAAAAAGTTTTGACGTAAATTTTCTCACTCCGCAACTGTAAGATGCGCCAAAATTAAGGACATGATCAGTTCTTCCAGTCACATGAGTTTTTTAACAGTTAGTGCTATTGACGAGTATAATTTAGTACATGGGACTTCCGCTTAAAATAATTTTTTATTTTTGGGATTTGGTTTTACTGCATGTTGAAGTGTTGTCTACTGTGGAAGAAAATACTTCTACGTAGAGCACAGTCAACATCATGGGAATCAATATGAAAAAAATATGCGGATAACATGGAATATGTGAGAAATATGGAGAAATATGTGAAAAACATGCAAACTCCTGACGACAGAAATTTGTCTAGTAGACATTTATTGCAGCTAGAGCCGATAGCTCTATCCGTCATCCAAAACCATATTCAAAAGTATGTGACAAGGACGAAAAATCAATATGCTAGAAACGTTTTTTTGCATACTGCATATTTTTCACCTATTTTTACATGATTTTTCCCGTAGTGCAAAGTTGTGATAGTAGATAAGTCAATAAAATGCTTTAAATAGAACGATTACATATCAAGTTGTATACGTACACGTTCGTACAACCAGTCAGCGAAGTTGATTAAAATTGGAGCAAGGAAATAACTAAACCATGCATTAAATAATGGGGTTGATAAAACAGCGCTCGAAGATACCTTCAACAATGAGAACATAGCACCTGGTTGACTATCAGCATCGACGATATTTTCACAGGCTAATGACTCAAGACGTCGTCGCTGGTGTTTAGGAAGAGGCACACAAGCCTTGGAGATTTGAATGAAGATAATGCTTCTAGTATTGCACTCTTCTTTGTTGCTTCATAGAACAAGTTCCTAGACAATGCAGAAAGATATGAGGGTCTAAATGCGGTAGCAAGATTGTCAATAACCATGCGCGTCGCAACATTTTGATCCACGCGCTTGTTCCCGTTATTCATCTTCCTGCTTTTTATTTTCTACCAGAATATCTTTCCGTTGTCAGAGTAGATTAACTATAAGCAGCTTTTAATGTCTGAATCGAAATATGTCCTTGCTATCCCGGCCTGAAGTCCCGGTTCAGAAACTGTTCAGCCAATCTATTACGGCTGCAGAAATTACAATGTCGGTATTGAAGTTTATTTACACGGAATTATTGTTTCTAAACTGCCGGAAGAATTGAACCGTTTTACTCATAGCTTTACCAAACTTTTCGCAGTGCTGAACATTGCCACTGATCCATCCAGGTAGCTTGTTCTTGATGCGTGGTGTGGCATAACGTCGATCAAGAAGCACAATCGTGGCATAGTCATTTTTGTGCCGTATCGCACGTCCGATGGACTGATTGACACCTCTCATGCACAGATTTTCATAATATTCTTTGCCTCCGTCTATGCTCTTTAGCTCGCCCTATGTAGTTTTAGTTTGCTTGCGCTGACTCACAGGACGGACCTTTTGCGTATCTTACCATCTGTGCTCTCGCATATTTCATCTTTTCTTGTAATTCCACAGATCGTCTGTCAGCGAAAGGTAGACCCACCATGATGACTCCTCGACCAAGTCTGTCGGAGAAATTGATGCCTTCTGACATCTTCCCATTTACCACGCACAACAACAAGGCGCCACTGACGATGCTCTTTATCACAGAGTCATTCAAATGAATGAAGTCAACGACTGTAAATCTATACACCAACCTTACGATCTGATCCATCAATCTGCAAGGCATAATCACGAAGGGTCGACTCTACTTTGTTTGCTTCCCTGGGCTCTTTAAAAACCTTAACGAAGCACAAAAACGGGAAAATGAATAAAGGACTTCATTCATCGCTTTTTTTTCTCACCGGTACCTTCTTACGCTTTTGTATCCGATCCAATACGTCTGTTGAGCGCCAACGTGCGTAGAGCTGTTCCAGATACGAGAAACTGGCGAAGAAACAGACAACACCGTCAGGTATGATATTGCACAAGTTTACAATCGTTTGTCCCACTTCGTCCATCTATCGATGCGTTTAAAAGGCATGCCATCGTATCGATATTTGATAATATCTTACCAACTCGACCTGTTGTCGATGTTCGAAGGTAAACGTAAACGGTTTACCGGAGGGCCCCTCGTCAAGAGCAATAACAGACAAGTTTGATGGTGGGATGATGTGGCCGCAGGATAAGCGGCTGATACGGTCCTCGGGGACATCCGGGAAAAGAAAATTGATGAAGTCAGAAACTGGCTCCATAGTACCACCAGCCAAGATGATGCTGCGGGCTTCTTCAACGACAGGTCGAAATACTTCCGCCGGGTTGAGCAGCATGTACTTCATTTCGGCGGAACCGTTTGAATAAGTCACAACAATTCGGCCGTCTCGATTCGGGTTCGTCAAAGCCAACAAAAACGCCTCAATCTGCGTCAGCGTAGGCATCGAAGATGAGGACGACCGGTATCGAGAATTCAGGGAGGATTGCCCCATTACGTCTTGTCCCTGTTCCTGTTGTTGTTGACGTACTTTATCGATGAATCCATTCAATTTTCGAGCCAAGCTGCTTTTCTCAAGGTACCGTTTGATTTTAAACATATTGATATGATCGATTCGCAGTTCATGAACAAATTCGTTCGGGTGAAAAACGCGGTCTTCTTTGGGTTTTGTCGAAATAGGTTCCAGAAGCCTTAACAGCGCTCGGATAATAGTCATCAACTGCTTGATATATACGACATTTTTACCAGCCAGTCTGGCTCTATAGCAGTCCAAATACATTGAAAGCTGACCAAAAGCTGTTCGAAGCTGTACAAGGGTCAGCATGACGGTGTGTATCGCAGTGACTGTTTCAATTAGATTATGAGCCTCGTCAATGATAACGATGCTGTTCTTCAAAGAAATTCCCATAGATTCACGTGTGCTTCCGTGAAGCAAGTGTTGATATGGCAACACAACAAGCTACTTGTAAATTATACACGATTAGCATTAAAGTCGAACAATATGATCAGCAACATGATTCACATTTCCTTTACCTGAGCAGGTTTCAATGTATGCCTTGATCCATAATACGGACAAATAGAAAGGTTTTCTCCCACCTTGACTAAGTCTTCGATATCTCGTACTTTCGCCTACAGTATATGCGATCGTCCAATAAGCACTGTGTCTTCCTGCACAAATAAGCTCACAAGTACCAAGGCGTGATCACGGAATGCGTCCCACTGTGCTTTTTCTTTTAAAGACGGCAGGTACGGGCATTGACCTTTCTCTCCATTCTTCTGAAGCTCAAGACAAGCGTCATTGATCCGTTGCACAGTTTCAAGATTCTGTACTTTTTTGTTGATGCAAAGGTTCTTGCGCGAACCCAGCGCCACTGTCCAAACGTCGTCCTTGTATCTCGTTTTAGCGATTTCTTTTATAAACTGAGTTAACTGAGAATGCGTTCGAGACGCATAAAATATCTAGGTCATAACCTCACATTGAGTTTCATGTATATAATGCCGAAAGAAAACACGCACCTTGAGTTCTTCGTATTCATCTTCCTCTTTATCTTCGTCTTGGCTTTTGACTTGATCCCCTTCAAGTCTTGAGCGCATATTATTTTCACTTTTCCTGGTAACGTCACCAGCAACTTACTTTGCTAAAAGATCGCGGACTTCCTTGGTCAAATGGTCGTCATTGTCTTTATCCGATTGCTTTTCTTCCTCTTCATCGTCACTGTAATAGTCTTCCACGAGGAACTCATTCTCTGCCGCCTGCTCTGACTGGCTCTTTTTGGATCCCTCCTTGAACCGCTTTCGTCGATGGTCTCCTGTCACATGGAATATTGAATCGGCTACTTCCATTCGTCGTGCTCGCTCAATACGGCTTTTCAACGCTTCACGACGCTCTCTTCTTCTGGCTGCCAAAAGCTCCTGTTCCCTGGCCTTGGGTTTGAAAGCGCGCAGCCAATCTGGCTCGTCGTTCTCCTCATTTCCAGTTGGGTCTTGCTGCTCGTTGCCGCCTTCGTCTTGTTGTAGCTCTTGATGGTCTTGAAGCCATTTGAGCGATCCACAAATCAAACTTAGCGATTTTCCCTATATCTTCTTAATCAGGAACCTGTGCTCGACGTTTCCTGAGACAGCAATGCAACGTACAGTGCCAGTAGGACTCTCGAAAATGCCGATCTTGCCGTCGGTTAAAGTCTTGTAAAGTGCATTCATGAAGTCATTTTGAATGGGGTAAGCTTCATAGGGGAAACTGAAATTGATCGAAGACGACATTTTGGTTGATCGATCCAGTACTCAGTCAAGTTGGCGGTCTTTTTATTGGCGTTGATTCTGGTGATGATGATGAAAAGGTATAACAGTGCAGGTACCGCAATTACAGTCCACACCTAGTATATGGACACTAGATAAGCGGTAGCACAAGTTATCCGACAGATGCAGAAAAAGGTCTAAACGGATGGATCGACAGATCCATACATTATCTATCTACAAGCAAAGAGAACAATGGTAGAAAAATAAGAAGTGATAGCGCTTACGCATCAAAAGTTTGATGCTCTATCATGTCGTCCACGATCGCATGTCGATATTGTTTGATGTAATTCTATCCGGTACATGGCATAAGCTTTGTCTGTCACTTTCTGTATAACAACAGGAGACTTACCGAGAACGTCGAAGTTCGAGTTCCAACAAACCTTTCCGCCCAGGAGCACACCGTCGCATCAACGAACATAACCAGATGTTCAGTTAAATCCTTATGTGCATCCAACGGCGATCGTACTTTGCTTAATGGAACACGCCAGCTGTCTCCAAAGTCACTCATAAAGAATGTGCACGGGAAAGCATCCAGAATCGGTTGCAGCTCTACATTGCTACGTGGGTTCGGCGCATCCGTTGCAACATACAGGACCATCTGTTTCCGCTTCTTGCACTCGGTCAACCTCTCCTTTATATCCAGTTTGCCAAGTGTATTACGTAAATGTTCGGGTGCCGTTGGTAAAGGATAAAGATTCCGGGGCGGCGCCGCAGGAGCGTTCGCATCGATCTTGTTACTGGCGCCTATAAGATCATCTCTCGTTGTCTCGTTGCCAGTCATGATGTCCCATATCTGATGCACAAATTCAGGCACACGGTCTTTCAGTTTCCGTAAAAACACGCCATCGCCTGCTCGGATATGCGCGGCAACAAACCGTGGCAACTCGTACGCATCTTGCTCGACCTGTTCCTTTTCTTGAGCTTGTACGGGATCCAGCGGTACAAGTTCGTCTTCCGTCTTATCAACTCCATCCAAAAGCTGCTCAAGAATAATTGCTGATGCTTCGGCAATTGCTGGGTGCCGGAAAATCAACGCCTGTTCGATGCGCAGCCGGAACTCAACACTTTCGGGCGACTGAAGCATGAGACGGTCATAACCAAAAATGCCATAAAAATGCAACAAACGTTCGCTGATACCCCTCAATTCGTTCATTGAAATTTCGTACTTGTATCGCGGATTAGGCACCTGATCCTTGGAGTCATAGATATGCCATTGATAACGCTGCATTACACAAGAGTCAGTATCAGAGTAAGTCGCCTCCTAATGAGAAAGAAACTTTACTGTATCATCTTGCATCAGGAACATATCGTCGTCAAGTAGTCCCAATTGCCTTTGGAGCGCTCCTAGCGACATGTCCGAGCGTTCCATGATCCGAATACTCAGACCGCCGTCTTCTTCGGGTAGCGTAAGCCGATGCAAATCGGTCGCCCAGCTCCACGGTACCATGACATATGTTGTAAAGTTGTAGCATCCGAATTCGACTTCTTCACCTTCCGGAGGAACCACCGGTTCCTCTAAGATAGGTTGTCCATTCGAATCAAAGCAGCGATCTTGAAAAGATGAGTCGGTCATGTTGGCTAACACACGGTACAGTCCAGGAGCAGGAGACCATCCATTTGCACTGCCGAGAAACATGGGAGGCACAATCAAGGTTCGATTGAGATACTTCGCCAGTAAAGCCGCATTGACGAGAGTGCTTCGCTGATTGGAAAATCGTGAATAAGGTAGATAAGTCAGATACTTCTCTTCACTGGACGGGGTATGTTGAATCGGCGCAGGCTGATTATTGTCCATAAATCGCGAGCTGCTGCTGCGTGCATTGCTGCTTTCTTTATTCACGTCTGTAGCATGGTCAAGTTCTTCCTTGGATGCCCATTGGAAAATGTCGCTGCCGATATGTAGTCCGTCATATTGATAGCGCGCAAGCTCTACGAATATGACAAGGACGGACAAGAGGGTAATGATGACGAGAACAGTTTTCTTTTTCGGAGGAGTCTTCAAGAGAAACATGGCTCCATTTATTGTACAACGGCATTCACTGGTCGAGAAACGGAAGTTCAGAAAACTTTTAAGTACGATTTTAACGAATGGATAGAGAGGAAGAAGACAATTGAGGCGTAGGAAACGGGAAGAAACGAGGTCAAGGTGATACCGGGTGTACACGTCGAAACCATGAAAACTTATTAGGAAGTCGGAGATTGTCTCAACATCTCTAACCATGAATGCTTGCTTGCATTTACGTGCCTATACTCATCAGTCATAGTGACAGCAGTATATTTACGGTGACCTTCACGTGTGTCCTTCCCACCTAGGCCAGTATTTCACTTGATCGTGGAGTCAACGGCTGCGCCCTGAGTTCGACTGCCACCAATCTTCTTTTACCTGAAGCTGACGCCATTTGTCGCCGTTCCACAGCTGCCATTCTGTCATACTCCTTTTATTCTCGGAAATTCCCGCAGCGTGTGACTATTGGCTTCGTGCCTTTCAGCGAGCTGTCGAACGGACAATGACCTCTTATAGAGTCCTCTTGAAGTGTTGTTTCAGCCTCCTTCACGTCTGGGCATCTTTTCTATCATAACATGCATATATTAGACAACCGATCCTCTTTTCCGCAAGCGCTATATCTTACCTTCCGCCGTTCACGCTTTTTCTGCAAGTATCCGCTGGTTAAGCTCTTCAACTGTGATACGGATTGGCTTAGGCATTTCAAGCAGTTTCTTCTCTTCAAAATCTTCGTCCGCACCCATACTGTCCCTGCTATCGTCATCTGCCCAGGCAAGCAGACTGTATTTGATATACAATTCGATACTGCTTTGTAAGCTTTTTCAGTCATAGCGACGGTCGCAGATATCGTACAGATGCCGTAATCAGTTACACCATAAACTGAGTCACCATCATGCTCGATTGCTCCTTGTCTTAACTCGGATAAAGTCTGGCTCAAAAAGATCCAACCTCCAAATTTTACTTTTTGGCTTCTCGGATAATACAACGTTCATGTAGCGAACACGGGCTTGAAAATACGCTACGTCATCGAACGCATCTCCTACTCCTGTTTTCATTGATATCTACCAGTTTTACTATATCCTGTCAACAATTAACCCCTAAAGCGCCGTGGAAGCACTCACACACGCAATGAGTTCGTACAGTCAAAAGAGAGTAGAGGTACCTCGACGCAATGAACTTCAACTATCCGTGCAAAACATATTGACAACAACATTGATGCGACAGAGGATGAACTTGAGGAACATCAAATTATAGACGCAAGTATACCCTTTTTCGCACCTTTTTTCTTAATGAACGCATGAAGAAGATACATCATAATAAATCCGAAGGTGTCAGGATTCTAACTACATAAAATTTCCCCGTCTATCGCTAAAGGCCATGAAGTTATCCGGGATTTTACGAAGCGCAGATCTTTTTGAGCCGGACTCTAACGATCGCTCTTTTTGTCACGGAGATGATCGCCTGGCATTTGTACCTTTACAATATGGCATGTCATGACTGCATATAGTAGAAAAAATCATCCGTTCTTCATTTTGGTGACGTATGATATTTTATACATACAACATGACCGGCTATAGCATGTGCTACTAATCAATTAGAGCTTTTCTTTTTCGCCATCACTTTCATGCGTGTCGTCGTGTACAAGGAGTCGTCGCAGAATATCACTAACATTCGGCAATCGATTCATGCTCTCTTGAGCCTTTCGACGTTCACGTTCCTCTTCCTCTTCATACCGCTCTTTGGAGGATAAAATTCCTCTCAGTTGTTGTCTTTTTGCATCTACGGCATCTACGCGTTGCTTGAATTGATAATACAGGATTTCCGCTCGCTGCAAGATCTCTTGTACATCCATCGTCATGGACAGGTCGTTAATATACTATTGATGCTAAATATTTCAGAACCTTTGCACGCAATATTAAACGCACGGACGTTACCCTGAGTATATCGTCAAAACTTTGCAAGTAGTCCATGATGAAATCACGGTGCTGTGATGAGCTCTGTGATGAGCGACAGCGTATTTTACCGAGATAATCGGTATACAACTACTTTACCTGATCAAGAATTGCAAGCGCGACAAAGAATATAAATTGGTCCGTGAGATAATCGCTCCAAAGCACTTCCCACATAACCATGGTATCTTCCCAAGATAATTCGCGTTTGAACCAAACCAAAAACCACCTGAAGCAAAAGAAAAGGTTGCCGCTGTCTGAACGCTGGAGATGCTTATATAGTCGAGGATCCATAAACTGCAGTAACGTGTCCATAATCAACAGCTGTTGATGCATGCCGGTTTGGTCAATGAGGAAGTTGGACTTCTAGGGGTAATACCTAATATTAATATCCTTTTCTAACGTGGAAATCATGGGCAGACATACAGTGCGCTTCATGAATCCTTCAAAAGCAGCAAACACCAACGCTTCGTCTCTTATCACGGCATACAAAGGAGATAGCAAATCTGACATACCCTGGACGTAGCCTGCAATAAGAAGAGTAAAAAAGAATTCAATCTGTCATTTGTCGAACTGTAATTGCGTACCTAGGTCCTGGTTACATATGTAATATGTGCACAATATCCTCTTTAGCACCTCCAGATGTTCATTCGTGCCTGTATGGATCGACGGATCGGAGCTTGGCATATCGGCTTTCGCATAAAACGGTATACTGCGATCAGTCCTGTGAACGTCCTTATCTGAAAACATTGAGGGATAGATGAGAAGAATGAAAGGCTTAATGCTTAATTCTATGTTACCAATCCGATGTTTTTGCTCGGAAAACGCGGCGTTTCGTTGCACTGCAAGATCGTCGATCCAGCTACTTTTCATGTCATAGTAAAATCTCCTTTTAAAGGAAAAGTTGACGTTAGTAATCCTTTTGCCTTATTTCTATAACAGAATGAACCTTTTCTCCTCGACAATTTTTTCTCGCTCGGCTGCAGTCGAGTCCCATGGATATATATTCGTCAAAAAGAGCCATGCTTCTTTGCGAGCATCGTGACTTAGACCACCACAGAATATGCGCTTCCGTACATATGGCTCGCCTACACTGAGCTTTCCATGTTCATCAAAGAAGGACGCCCACTCGCTGCACGAAACAGGAGATGTTCGGGTATGCGTAGGAATAGAGAAATCATTTTCTGACTGAAAGAGACGGATCAGGTATTTTTTCTTTACAGGTCTAGATCAACTTACATTAAGCACTTCAAAAGCGCCGAGTGCCGTTTCTTCTTCCCAACCGTCGCCATGACCCCATACGCCAACGTTTCTATAACGCCTTTCTTGCGGCATATACTGCTCAGACTGTGCTGCAATTCCTGCGGCCCATTTCGCCAAGAATATTCGGGCGCTGTCATAATCATCCGTCGTAGCCCGTACAGCCGCGCTGTTGTACCGGTTCTACCAAGAGTAACAAGGAAGATAAGCTCTATGCCCTATCTGCAACTATTAGGGTCCAGTTACCCTGCTTCTGTAACTTGCAAAATTGTCCCGCGTTAATCCAGAAAAGGCCCCACGGAGAAACTTCGGTACCTTAGAGAAATTATCTAGCAAGAGCCATTGAATCTCTTTTAGAGACTGTTTCCAATGTTAGCATCTTAGCATGTGAAATAGATACAGATTAAATCTTGCTTACGCCAAGCATGGGATCCATCTGTGCAGAATCAAAAATGCTTGTGTCATATGACGACAGTTTGTTGGGGTTCATGTTTGCGCCGTCTTGGGTAAACGTCTTCTTCTCGTCGCCATTTTGTTGTTTCCGAAACTGCTGACCAAGCACGTAAATGTGTGAGTCCGTTGGCGACCTTCAAAAGGAGATGCAATCAGTAAAGGCCAAAAGAACATGAAGACGTATAAACTTACAGGGTGATGGTTATTAATTGGGATAAGCGATCGATAAATTCGTCGCCTCCCCAGCGAACCACGTTGCATTCTGAGCGCTCATGGAACTTGCCTCCTTGTGTCTTTTTCTGAAGCACTGTGCTCCGACTTTCATCATCATGGAACCACAAAGGCGCAGATGTCTGCCCGTCTTTAAAGTTAATCGTGATGCTACCGTACATTGCTCTCAAAGAGGGTGGGTGGACATGGAACGAATGGATATCCCTCAAACTAGACGACAATGCATACAAGGCATAACGCTCAGGCGCCGTTTCTGTCGGCGGAATCATCACCATCCGAGCTAATAACCAACTCGGATTGAGTTCCATTGTGATTAGAACAAGAGGAGGCCATCAAATATTACCATTCTCTTCATTCTCAGGATCCATATCGACCTTGACAAAGGCATCCATATCTTTGCAAGTAATGAGAGCCTCTGGCGTCCATGCAACAAGATATTCTTCGGGAAACTGGATGGTTTATAAGTCTTGGCTCGCTTCTCTCTCGCCAGAATCTACCTTTTCAACGATGGAAATGTAACCAGGAATGTAGTCGGCGGCATTGGTAGACGGATGCACGTAGACCTTTGACTTTGAATACAGCAACTTTACGGACTCTTCATTGTTGCTCGTAATGCTGGTTGACTTGGCATGGAGAGAAGAAAAGCCGAACGCATGCGGATCCTCCACGACCTACCGCAAAAGAACGGAACCACATAAAGAAAGAGATAGGAAACAGTGTTATTATGCATAGGGTTACAAGCAGAAGACCCTATTTTATTTACAGCAAAACTATCTTCTTCGCTTCGGTCCATAGATCCTTAATTGTCGATCAGTGTTTTGGGGAAAAGACGTGCGGCATGACGCGGAGGGCAAATGATTTCAGGCTGAGATGGGTTCCTTCCAAAAGTGGGGATCAGTTGACATAACTCAAGTCTGTCTGCAGCTTGACAGTGTCTACCGCCTAACCGCATAAACTTGGTCCACGCACTAGTCATAGACATCACCAAAAATTAAAAAGAGCACAGGCGTCAGAAACGTGGACCGTTGCTTTTGTAAATTGCCAATTGTAGCTTTGCCTTCACTGTCATACTGACAACGGATGTAAGGCATACTATGATAGTTCTGGCGTTATAGTACCGTATATGTGCAAAGAGCGACGAATTGCTACATATGCAGTTCGAAAGCGCTTCGTGTGAGTATACAAGTGACATGATCAGGTCTTATCGCATTTTTCATGGTGAATTCATTGACAAGGAGTGGTTCCAACTGTACACTGAAGGGTCGTGGGCAAATGCTTCTCGACAGAGCTCGATAACAAGTAACTCGTTGTTATATCGTTCTTTCGTGCAGCCACGATAGTGTGCAATTCGTATAAAGTTCAATATTCGGTTGTACGTACAATACTTGATATCACCAATGTACAGGACCCGCGCGATATATCGATATTTGATAAATCGATATTCTCGACATACCGATCGACCTCTGGATCACGATTTGCTCTTTTTTTTTCAGGCGTCTGTACGCTTGATCTAACGATCTCATTTTTCTGTCGGCTCTTTCGATATATTGCGCGTGCACTGTATTCCAGGTTTACGCAAGCGAGTCATGACTTGCATGACCATGACTCTTTGGTGGTCAGCAGCGCTTGAAACCACGCTCCCTTACTATTCCACTATGCACAGACTTATAATGAAGGTGCATTCAAGGGCTGATACAAGATAGCAATATGCTTTGACGGATACGGGACTTAATGTTCGTACAATGATCGCTTGCACTCTTCGGCCAGCTTTTAAAGCCTAGGTGCTACCCAGCAACACGAATGTTCCAAGACGGAGCGTACTGTTGCCTGGGACACATGTGTAGTGGAAAATGAAAGGGACCTGTAGCACCTCTCAAGACGCATAGTTTCCAATCGTTCTTACGAAAAAACGAAAAGATCAAGGAAACTCCGGAAACTGTAACAGTTCTTCTGACAATTGCCAAATGAAGAGCGGACAGGCTAAAGGTGTGGCGCTTTTGGCTCGGGGCATGGCGTCTTGTTCGACCCAAGCAACAGCATACGGTCAATGTATTGCATCTCGATATCAAGATGTACACAAGGATCTATGTCTCAAGGAATTTGAAGCTTTCAAACATTGCGTGCAACAAGTGGTGCGTTCCCGTTTTTTTTTCGAGGACGTAATCCGAGTACGAAATCTCATTGCCATTGCGTATCCATAGGTGAAAAAGAAGTGGTAAACGATGGCCATAAGTTTGTCCTGAACAGCCAGCGTAGAGCATACAAAAGTAGTCATAAACTCGCTTTACCGTTGCACTTGGTTTTATTATGCTGAAGCTTCTATGGGTCTATTAGCGAACGCGTTTGCAGTTAATCCATTCCACTGCTTGCTTCGTCAATGCAGCGTCAAGTAAATTACATCCATTTCTAGCGACAGTGGCTGACTATGCATAATTACGAGGCTGTGCAAGAGGGTATTCGCGTAAAAGATCCTGATGTGTACCGAATGTACTGACCAGGAAGATCTCAATTTATGCTACAAACGGCAAAATATGCTTCTGAACTGTACTACGCTTAAAAGAAGACATTGTCCACGCGTAAGTGCTTAGCAGAGTAAAAGTACAGAGCTTTCTTGTCTTGTTTATTATGCAAACACGGAACGACGGAGGTTCTTTTTTATGATTGAAACGAATTAAGAGCTACTTTTGAATGGAACAGAGAAACCAGAGAGTAATAGTCGACCATCTGTATTGGTGTACGCCGTGGTGTTAAAGATGACATCGAAGCCCGTCATTTTTGGATAAGCGTCAAAGGAGCCTTCAATTTCAGGAAATAACGCAAGCGCTGAGGGTGGAAAGCCGATTGCAATATTGCCGTTGCCGTCGCCAGACGTCATTGGTAATCCATGCCATTCCTTCAACCGAGGCAATACAATTTCTACGAGCTTGTCCATGAACTGATACATCTCTTCGCCTCTCAACGTAACCTTGACACCGATAGGCATGCCCTCCCTAGACTAGCTCAGAATATTGCGCATGTATTGTAGAGTGAATAACCCTCACTCACCGAAGTTTCCAGTTAGCAACAGATGTGCGTGCATAGACGACTTCAGGGCGAACACCTGTGATGCTCTCGAACGCCATGAACGCCGACAGCAAGTTGGCTTTGCTGTGAATGGCATCCTTAACCATTGCGTGCAATGTAATTTTGTCTAGTGCTGGAATGGTATTGGCGCTTTTGAGAGGTTGAATGGGTTTTACAGGTTTGCCTCCCTTTCGAGTACGCACTACTTCTCGCGTAGGCTTAGTTGGCGTCGGCTGTTCGTTCTCATTTGTAGCTGCAAGCGCCCGGTCTATTTGTGTCTGGATATCAGGGAATTTGCAAGTCTGTGGAGCTACGCGGCTGTGATCGTATGTCAAGTGCATGAGGTCTTCTGCCAAAGTACTGTCATAATATTCTTTAAGTCTCAGCAATCCATGTGAAGAAGCTGCACATTGCGTGGTTGAAAATGAACGTAATGCGTATGCGGGTCGTCTAATAGAAGCGGCTTTCCGGGCCACATTGCGTAGCGTTGAAGCCATGTGTGAAGTCGCTGTTGTTTTAGGCGTGGTGCAGCCTTATTCCCATTTCCCGCCAACATTTTTGGGACAGGTACACAAGCCACAACAAAATTCAGGGGTTGAACTAACTGGGATATCCTACTGTTGTATTGAAAAAATTTAGTGTCGTAAAAACCCAAAAATGGAAATCGCCAAAAAATATTTTTTCCCTGGCTCTCTTTTTCTATGGGTTGGTGCTTAATCATGATGTCGCATCAGGTATACATCACTTGCATTTTAGGACTTCTCAAAGGTGTATACACGCTTCTCATTAAGCACTGATCAGTGCATCTCTGTACAGATTGTCGCGAATTCCGAACTTTTAGTTTTTGTTGTTCCTTTTTTTCCGTCGCACGCTTGGTCTTTTGTGGTTTTTGCTAATGCCGTGAAAAAAATGAGCTACAAAGAAAGCAAGAAACAGCAAGCGATTTACGTCGTTTTAGATCTGAAAGACTCAACGCGTCA
>JSYX01000115.1:0-67765 GCA_000787465.1 Thermomucor indicae-seudaticae
AGTTATTCAAAAACCAGTAAATTGATTGTTTCCGATGAAGTTTGGTGAAAATGTAATGTAGATCACCATAGCAATGAGCAAGGAAAGAGTACAGAAATAAATTATATCGATATAAGAAAGCACAACAAAGCTGCTTCTTTCTCGAGGTACCTACTGAAGAAAGTTTCCAAATGTCTGATCCATCCTTTACAGTCCTTCGATGTCACAGTCCGAGCTGCTCCTTGGACGCGCAGCGCGCAAGATCGTCTCCTTTTTTAAAAGGCGTCTGTCGCACCTGCGCCTTGATCTTCGCCCAGCATTCTTCGATAGGGTTTATAAAGAGAGAATACGCTGGCAGGAACAACGGTTGGTGGCCCTTAGTCTTAATCGCATCAATAACAGACTTGCACGATGAACGCTCGCGTTATCCATGACGATATACATGTTTTATGCTCGTTCAAACCATTCATGACATCCTCAATGAACAACAGAAAATGGGCTCCGGATGTACCATGAACAACACCTTCCTTCTTCCCCCCAGGAACCTTTCTTTTCTTTGACTCGAGTGGTTGAGGAACCTGCTGCGACATAGTAACCAATCCTTTGCTACAAATACAACCAAGAATGCTCAGGTTGATTCCACGTACAGGTACTGTAGCAGTTGTTCCTTTCTTTGACCAGGCTACCGGGCGCACAAGGTGTTTGGTAAACCACATATACCCAATTTTTCTGGAAATCCACACCGTGTTCCATCAAATATTCACGAATGCTTTTCGCTCATTTAGTGCTTTCTCGGCATCGCGATCGTGTAGTTGTGGCCTCTGACGAAATTTGCTGGTGTATAATACATGAAGGCCAGCTTTCCGAATGGGGCCCCGCTCACTTTCCTCTTTCCGAACTAAACTTCAAATCCAACGACACTCGTCTCTCTCGCGTCTTTTATCACATCACAGCCACCATCCTGCGTGCCTGCCACATACACAAGGAAAAAACGCACCGACATGTTGACTCTTACTCCCTGCTGCCACAGCATTCAAGACTTCATATTTGCTTTTTGAAAAGAAGGTCCTTCAATGCTACCTCTGTTCGCCAGTCTACTATGGCTTCACAGTATGTGTGAATAGCATAAAAGGAACAAGTCGAGATAAGTTGGCCTTAAGCCCTTTTTCACCAGCAACTTGTCCAAGCAAGTGTAAGATGCTCCAGATGATGCTTATGTGTACGATTTTTATAATGTATGCAAGGAGAAATCAGAACCACAGATTGCACTGGCGACCTCTGTCGCGAGTGCCTTGTGTGATGGAGTTTAACGTGGCGATGTCCAGGGTTGAGCTTGCGCACGCAGTCGGTGTCGCTTCGGTTCTCCGGCAATTTGTCCAAAAGCTTTGATACAGCTGCGGAAAGCGCTTAAGGCCGGTCCTTGTAGCGAAACGATCAGGTTCTTCAACTGATCTTGGGAACGCGAAGGATAGCAGCCCGGTCACGATAAAGATGGTGATGCCGGGCATGCGCATGGTGATGTAAACGGTGCTGTTCCAACCTAGTGTGCAATTGAGTCAGATAAAGGTAGCAGTTGAAAATCAACAGCGCATACCATGGACCTAGAAAACAATAGCTCCTTCAAGGCTGTTCTTCTCGATCGCGTCCTTATTCGACACTGCCAGCCGTATCAGGTCACGGGCGACAGCATCAACGTTGCGGCTTTGCTCCGCGAGCTTCGCTTCGCCGTGTCCCAATGAACATCCCCATGTGAGCTGATCGATCACGCAAATGATCGCATCGGGTTGAAGCCGTGTGGATGAATAAATAGGCATTACATTGGTCCCTCGATTTTTTCCGCCGCGGATTAACCTCCAAACCACTGGACAAACGGGAGGGCGGAAAACCATCGAGGGAGTTATACCTACGTAGTGATCACCTCGGTGGACCCAAAAACCGATCACTATAACGAGCGATCACTATATAATTGATCACTATATCGAGCGGGCACTGTAAACATATCTCTTCATTTTCTTGGGTGTGCTCCTTTGAGACGATGATACAAGCAGCATGACCTCGGGTGATGTTACTTGGAGACAGCATCGTTAAACAGACGGAAAGAGTAATACAAGAAAGCACGAAAAACCTAGAACTATAAATGTTTACCGCATATCCTTCACTCCCAGTCTTTCTTGCGGTACATCTGATACAGTGGGACCCTGTCTATCGCAACCCCGCCTATTGCAACACCCGGCCTTTTGCAACCGAGTTTCAGGAATCGCTGGAAATATATAAAGCCAATGCAACTTCCGGCCTTCCGCAATTTGCAACACCGTTAGCTCCATGTTGCAATAGCTCGGTATGCAATTTCAGAGGTACACAGCGTCCGTACGCATAGAACATATTTCTAGTGCTGCTGCGAACGTATGTTGCCGGAATGTCAAAACGATTCATCACAATGTCTGTCAACGCGACCTCGCTTTTCGCAATTCAGCAGCATCAAGTGGCGCCATTTGCACCGCTAGCGTACAAATGTTGTGTGGAAGTCTGTGACGAAGTTGTGAGGCGCTGAAACTGAAAGTGAACACGTAATGTCCTCTGGCAAACAGAAAGAAAGTGGAAAGAAGGACGTGGTCAGAAAAGGGCAAAGTTCGAGATGAAAAAAATTTGCCGTCTTTCAATTTAAATAGGGGCCACGTAAGAACCTTCGAATACAACTGCAAGCTTAAGACTTGTTTTGTCTTTACGCCTTTCTTTCAAAGTCATCTCCGGCTGGGATCCGAGCCAGTTCCTTCGATCGGCATTCTTACCAGTGGCGTACCAAGCCCGCTACCTTGCTCTTCTTTTAATCTCCAGAGAATTGGGAAACACGAAGGTGGAAGAAGGAACTAATTTAAATAAGACACAAATGCCTCTTTTGCATGGCGGGATGGTCTTTTTCTGTGGCTACCATTGTTGTTCTATTATTGCTAATAGCAGATCGTTTTAGGAAATGGTTAGTAGCATCTGACTATATGAATGCCTTCATGGAAAATGAGGTCCGAGGATATAGAGACATGTCTTTTTTTTCGCCGATGCTCAAATAAAGAATGGGCTTGTGGAATAATTGATGGATACAAAATCAGAAACTAAAACAGCGGCCACCTCACTCCATTGCAACAAATTTCTAGGGATCGAGCCGTTGCATTAGGCGGGGTCCCACTGTAGCTCCGTCTGATCCGTATCAAAGATTTAATTTGAGCTTAGACAGATTTTCAATGTGCTCGCCTCCTTGGTCATGCTCTGTACAGCAAGCTCAGCCACTTTCGTCGCTTCTTGCTCCCAAAATATCTTGTTCGCCTTGTTCTTGTGAATGCTCTATTTCGGGTTAGACCAAGGAGCGATGGCGCAGTCCTCAAGCTGTACTACCACCTTCAATTTTTTTTGGCAGGCGACAAGAGATTGCCAACGGTTCGAGTTTTCCATGGCAACACATAGCTGTGCTTCAATATTACTGGCAACAGCCAGCTGAGCTTCTCTCTTGGATACGGTTTGCATCTTCAGGACGTACCGAAAGTCGTATTTGGTTACGTTCTTCCATTCGACTGGTGGCAACTACCAAAAGTCTGGTTCAAAATTTTAATATGATCCTAACACTAAGTATGGCATTTATTACCTGGCAAATTCAGAAACCCAGGAGCTGCCATGGAGACGTGGGAAGGAAAGCCGTCAAGGGAGCTGCGCTTCTTCATTGACACCTCACGCAGGACCCATGAATTTAGAGTCCAGATGACCATTGAACAAAGTGACAATTAAAATTTATGATTTAGTGGCTATTTATTGTTATGTAAACAATCGAGGTGTAAGTAACACAAGGCGTAGGAACTCACTTTTACGAGAAGTTGATAATAAAGTCTATAGTAGAAGAAAGGTGGAACATTATGATATTTAAATAGTAGGCGTGCGAACGGACTTTGCACGATTCGGCTTCTGGTAAAAAGCACTAATGTAACGATGTCGAATTTTCATTTTTGAGAACCAGATAACCGTTGATTAGGGACTTCTCATACGTATTCTGCTGGCCAGAGAGAAGCTGCTCCAGTCTCTACTTCATCATTGAAGACCAAGTTCTTTTCAAGGATCTCAGGTCTTGACAAACCGAAAGTGCGTCGTAATTCATCCTCCTTTTTTTGCCCTAATCTTGTGTGGTGTTTGCCCACACGACGCCAGCAATGTCACAGATGCCCACGCTATTTTCGCCCATTGGAAACCAAGTTTTCATTTAAAAACTGCTGCTTTCGTGACAAACGGTAAATGACTCTTTATTGATCACTTTTTTTCCTGTCGACTCAGCTGCTAATTTGCCTGTATGTATAGCGTGCAACACTAAATCATTTCTTTCGTGCCCTGCCCGTACTCCGGGAGAAAGTTCGGCTGCTGATATGTGCAGTGGCTGGAGTGGGAAGCATGGTGGTCACATGTCGTATTCTGACATATAGCCTAGCACAAATTTAGTCCATTGCAATATCTTGTTTTCAAGTCCTAATTATCGAGTGAGTAAAGGGAAATTCGCAATGGCTTCAGTTACCGTTGCATGCTTGCTGTAAACAGTCGAGTAAGTTACCACCAGAACGCTGTGTTATGGCCTGCTTTCACGATGCTGATCTATGGTATTTGCTCTCGTTTTGTACGGACTTTGTCAAGTTGTCTTCCTCGACAATCGTCCAGAGCATATGGTGTAGGATCTCGTTCCGTTTGAATTTGGCGTATATGATATTTAGTGATGAGAGATACATTTACAAACGAGACTACTATACGTAACGTGCCTTCTGCAAAATGGTTAGGATAAAATCAAAAGCGCGCAAAGCTACTCTATCAGGCAAGAAAACGTTTGCTGTCAAAAAAAGCGCCAGGGGCTCCAGGAGTATGACAAGACTTCACATTTCAGTGGTAAAACAGAAATTGAAGTTTTTGGTAGCTGCAGGTGATACCCCTGATGATTTATTGATACATCGTGATTTGGAACGAATCGTTTCCGCGGGTCATGCTGGTCCCAAAAAGTGACTAAGAACGCAGTGCTCATTTCGGTCACCCCGGCTAACGTTGAAATTCGTGCTTCAAGCTTAGAGAGAACGAACTTAATATTATGGACTGAACATAAGACATATTCCATTTCCCGAGAAAAATTTGCTTAGAGAAAGGCAGTCGTACGTACTCTTGCGTAAGGGCAACGGTTTACTGCGGGATTGCAACATGTTTGCAATGACAGTTTTTCGGATAGAATAATCCAGTTAGCGCAAACTCCATCTTCTAGGACACATATTTTTTTCTCCAAACGCAATAATAGAATTACAAGGACCCTAACCATTCAAGAGGAGTACTGTAGTATGTATATTATGTATATGCTTTTAAAGAAAACCTTGCCCTATTACAGCTTCCAAATCACTTTTTACAGTCTCAAAAACTCGGGTTGTTTTTACGATGCTCCTGCCACAGAAAGCCTACAGAGTAACGCAATTATCAGTACCATTTCCACGATTTCTTTGGAACAAAGTCGATCTTACTTCTTCAAGTGTTCCATAAAGACTTGCAAACTGACATCGTCCGTAAAGATAGCAGCCGCCTGAGGAGCGCCATAAGGACTGGTCGAAGCATGTGTGGTAGAAGGATTCAGTTTGGACAGCAAGAAACGAGCTTGCGACCCGCCTTGATCACAAACAATGTATCGAGGAACAGGGAATCTGTCCATCAACAAGTCCTGGGCATCCAACACAGGTGCCTCCAACAACTGCTTAAAGTTTTCGTAACCTTCCTGGTCCTGATATCCTGCTTGGCGCCATTGCGCAATCGTTTCACCATGGAAAATCAAAATGTGGAAGAATGTATCAAGAAGCAGAATCACATCCGGCTTGATTGAAATCGAGTCGAGCAATACTGGCTGCGGTGGGCTGTCGAAACAGTACGATGTCAACGTTGGTTGAATCATAATCAACGAATTATCGACATTCTCTCGATTCAAGACATGGCTGTGTAAGCGAAAAGTATGTTATTTTTTCTTCCGGACACAAGAGTTACCAATAATCCACGTTACGTACCGGTAGAACGCAGTCTCATCTGGCGAGTTATTAAACACTTGGAGGAACTGACTCCGTCTCAGATGGAACATGAACTGAGGGTAGATGGAAAAGTTTTCTGACAGGCGGAAACTGTGTGGATCGTCCTTGCGATAGTCTGCAAATCGCTGGCAGAGACGAATAAGCATCCGATCTAACCAACGGAGTACATCTGGTCCATCGTCAATTTCGCCTTTGAATACAGCAATACGTGACATGAGCACAGCTGCCGTCTCCTGGTCGAATGAGTTTGCGATCTCTGGGCTTTGACCTTCCGCAAAGTTACGAGCTACGGTCGTGACACGTAGTCGGAACTGACCGCTAGAATGCTGATAATGCGTGACGAACTGGATCAAACCACGCGAGCCCGGTTGATACTGCACTGTAGGCTGGTTCACAACTTCAAAGTAAATGGCATTTGTAGTCCTTGGCGTGACAGAGCACATTTTCCAAGCCGAAGTGTTGCCTATACCGATTTCCGTCTCGCCCACATAGGACGACTTCTTGTTGGCAGAAACTGCATGGCCGATCAACCCACACACTTTAAGTTCTCGGGTAGTCTATAGCACGCTCCTTTAAGCAATATTAAAAACTCCATATGATTATAATAACATACCTGTACATCCAATGTGGCGTTGAAACCCATTTGCAAGTGTCCTTGACTGTCCTTTTGGAAGATGCGCTGGAAACTTTGCTTGAAAATGGCAGTATTGAACGAATCGGAAAGGACCATGACACCACCTGTAGAGTTGACCATGGACTTCATCTCAAGTAAACCGATTTGATCGAGACAGCCAGCAAAGATATCAATGGTATGACCATTGGTTGCAGCACGTTTGGCCAATGCATCATAGAACTAAAGAAAGCCCTTTTTTAGGATTCCATAGCAATCGACTACTTATTAAGTTTTCATACCTTAGTAGCCTTCTTGTAATACTTTGCAGTTTCCTTCTCTATGTCGTGATGTGAGCGGATAGGTTCTCGTAGCTCGTTGCTGACAACCATGCCAGGCCCCTCAGTAGCAGGGCCTCCGCTGAAAAGCATTATGCGAGCACCGGTATTCGGGAAGGTTGTCTGACACCAGTGTAAGTCTGCATAAAGCATACAGCAAGACATAGGCGTATAAATACCATACCTCTAGTAAACCGACGGCAACACTCATGGCAACACCGGTACATCTCTGAGCACGACGGTCATTGGCGACCGGCCACGGATCTCGCTGCAAATTCTCCAAAATCGATGTCAGCACAAACTCACAGTCTTTCACAGGCAGTAAGAATCTGACAGTGTGCCCCGCATCAAAATCAGTTCCAAATCTAAGCACAATTCGCGCCTAACGCAAAGGTACCTGTTTGCAGCCATGCTCATCTGGGGAGGTTGTCCAGGACGAGCCGGCGGTTGACCAGGGCGGACAGCGGATCCAACTAAACCTAACATCTCCTGTACTTGTTTGGGAGGGTAATCCTTTGTTCCGCGGAAGACAAAGGATTTCGGACAGTCGGCAAAACCAAGTTCGTGTACTTGGGTCTACCAATTCATACGGTTTTCAGCACGACCATCTTTTGCAAGGAGACGATAAAGTCGCAACAGAGCCTTACCATAGTGCCAAAGGTAATGAGACCAACCAGGGCGTAAGGCGGCAAGAGACTCAAGCTAACAATCAAGGAATCTTTCAAAGCTTTCAGATCGTCATCGTCCATACAAGTGTCCACGACATATAAAAAGATGGGAGGTATCTGCGCGACCCGATTCAGATTGTATTCGATCGTGGTATATTTCGGCAACAATTCCGCGGGCAAGTTCGTGTTTGATATATCCTTGTAGTGAGGCGGGAACGCATTGCGCTGTAAGCAAAACGGACAAATCCACAGCTTTCCACGCACATCAATTTGGCTAAGTGATAATAAACCTGTAAGCGACAACTCTTCTTTTTTTCGTTCCTCATTCATGTTTCTTGGGGCATCACACGTACCAGTATGGATTCAGGATAGCCCTGCAGGGCGCTTTGCACATGACTGGCTCATACCATATAGGACTTTCGATGAAATCCTCGCGTTCCTTAAGTGGCGTGTATAAGCATGCAATAGGCACAACCGCTTTTGTGGCTTCTATGCGGGAAGATGGCCACGCATTCCACGAAAATCGGATTCCGTCCTTTCCAGGAACTCATTAGTCAACAAAGGGTGTCAGAGTCCAAATGATCAACATCCGCATGTACCTGTTCCTCAATTTCATCAAAATTCATTTTCTATCGAGATTGTGGTTTTCCACAGCTGCTGTGTTAATAGCGAGAGAGAGATACGTGTTCTTCAGAGGTATCCAATCAGAGAGAAACACATGCGGCGCTTGAAATCGTTGTCCTCGGCTCCGCTCATGCTTGATCAAGGACAAGATCCAGTAACGATCAAGCAAAGCCCCGGAAATACGTATTTTTCTGATCTACTCGCTTTACAAGCAGGGAGCTCAGATGAAATGCGTCCGCGAAAACTACTTTCAATATTATATTACTTTGTAGCACTTTCTTCATCCTTTACCTAACTTTTCATATTTTCCATCGAGCATGGATGAAAAATGAGTGTTGATCTGCCTTCGGATTCAATGAAGAGAATATATAAAGCCGAAGGTCGATGGCTAAGTCAGTACAGTTGCGGGCCTGGTCGGGCACAGCATTACTTTGATAACGAACTTTGTAAAGCAGCGTAGCACATCAAGGAAATCTGCCTATCGAGCTGCTGGCCATGGCACTTCAGTGGCTTTGCCATAAAGAATTGAGTGTCTCGAAAAGCCCATCTTTAGTTTCGCTCGTTAAGGTGCGATATACACTTGGCACAAAAGCTCACGAAAGGTTTTGATACGTATCCTTAACCTAACGAGCCAGCTCTGCCGCTAGAAAGCGAGAGTGTCTGTGAAAGAACGTTAGCCCATATAAAGAATAACAATATCCCCGAGGTATCTGGCAAGAATGTCTACGAAGTATGAACGCATGCAAGGTGTAAATTGGAATGTTGCGGAATGCAACCGTCCGGAAGACATCTTACCGGCAGCCGAAGAAAGATGAAAATAATTACATATAAGGGTTAAATGTACGTAGAAGAGAACATAAAGATAGTACCTTGGAAAGCATGTTTGAGCCTTGGAATTGTAGCTTGGGTGCCCGTAAAACCGATAGGTTGAATAGATGCGATGAAGCAGCAGATAAACCTTGCAGACCTTGATGTTTGACATAAGAGTTCTTGCAAACGGAGATTCAAGCAGCGTGGGGCAAGGAGACAGCCATTGTCAAGAATCACTCCAAACGCAATTGATAGCACGGCAACTCCCTCTAAAGCGACATGTAGAAGCAAAAGAGATATCGGACAGCAAGCCCTTGGAACTGGCGAGATACTCCGCGTTTCGCTTTCGATTGGCGCAGAACTTCGTGAACAGTACTTGGTGAGGGACATATAGAGGAGGAAGTCATAACGATCGGAAAGCGTGCTATAAAAAAAACTATGTAGGACCACAAAGGCAAAGGGCATGTCTCACATACAGTCTTAAGAAGCTTGCTGCGGGCCCTCAAGCAACCCTCTGTCCGGTAAAATATTTCACCGGCAGGGGAACCAAATTCGTTCGTTTTCATACTCCGCATGCGACGCCACGCAGAAAATGTTTTACGCACAGACAGAGATCGGCGCCAGGAAATCAGACCATCGCCGGAAAAAGTTTGGGTCAAGGGCACTGAAGCCCATCATAAAAAAATATCCCAGAGTACGTACACTCATGTCCATCGTAAAGAACATAGTACGGTCTTTCTTTTTTGAAAGCTAGATATTACCAGGATAAAGGTGTTTTCTATTTGATTTCGGCTCTCAACAGTGTAACCCTGGTGAAGAAGGTCCGTGCGGCCGCCAGCATTATTGGCCACAGCCGTTTGAAACAAAGAGACTGCCACGCACAATGTGAGTAGGTCCCTTTTCATCGATAATCCAGTACTCGTTAACGTTCATTACGTGTTGTTCGATTCTCTGACAACACTGTGTATAGCAAGTGTCAGTTTCCCGGGTCTCGCCGGAGAAATTTTCGGATTCCATTACCATCCCGAAGGCCAAGAACCTTCGTTTTCCACTCACTACTGCAAAATGGCATTTCAAATTAACAACCCTTTGCCTTCAAGCCTCGCATGTAAGGGGAATCACCGAAACCAAACAGCAACCTTGTGTGCGCGCGCTTACTGTTTTCTTCATGCTCCCCCCATGAAGCCGAATGTCGCAAAGCCGCCAAAATTCTCAATGACTTTATGAGCAAGTAGCCATGCGCCTCTATGCACAGTGAACCATAGTACTAAATAAACGGCTCGGTACGCCGCGCTATTCTATTAGACCCTGGCCAAGGAATAGACAAGTACATTCCACCAGCCATTCTGGCGGACGCCAAGGGACTCGCGATTTTCACAGTGTTCAAAGCTGGCTTTCTGTACTCGGTTCGTGCAGGGTCGGGCCTGGTGATCGCTCGGTAAGACAAGGAGCAGTTGCATGAAAATTTGGTACATCTAACTAAGCTTACATTTTTTCACAAGACTTCCTGATGGATGTGAGTTTGCCCCCAAGATATCCTGCTGATGCAACCGGGTCCGCTCACAATCGTTCCAAATAGCATGGTCAGCACCGTCTGCCATTATGACAGGCGGCATGGGTGTCGGTGGACAAATTGGTATTCATAACCGAGTGCAGTACAGCTCTCTCCATTGCCTTCCCTCTTGACTTATGCAGCCATCTTTTTCTTCTAGGTGCCGAGCTAACGGACTTTGTCATGGTGCTAAACACAACGGCCGCTGTCAGGACGTTCATGCACCACGGTAGCATCACACTTGGAGGGAACATTTCAGGTATGGAAGCCGGAAAACCGGCCTGCTTTCGTTGGAAAAAAGGCAGTTGAATTTCTAAACCTGCGATTGTTATTAGTCGCGGCAGGTCCGCTCGGCCGGAATGCAGAGGCGTCAGGCACAGCATCGATCAAGAGCATCGCGGCAGTGTATTCTTACAGCAGAACGCGTGGATTGTTTGCTGGTGTCTCCTTGGAAGGATCGGTCATCCTCGAACGTTTCGATGCAAACGCAAAAATGTACGGTCGTAAAGTCGCTACGAGAGATTTGCTCAATGGCACCATACCACCTCCCCCGCAAGCCGAGCCTTTATACAGGGCCCTCAGTATGCGCTTTAACTCTTACGGCGCATATGACTTTTATCCCGCAAGCGCTGCCTCTAGCCGTTTCTCTTTTATGAACTCCCCAAATAACGGCCGCAGCTGGGATCACAATACTTTCAGTCCTAGCAGCTTCGATCATAACTCACGGACTCTGGGACGGTCTGGAACAATGTACAACCCAGCGCCTGTTTATGGCGAAGTCTTTGAAGATGGGAAAGGCACATTTAGTCGCGCCAACATACACAATGCTGCTGCTACTGCTGCTACTGCTGCTGGCGGCGCCTATGGTGGAGGATCGAGCTATGGCGGCGGGTATGCAAGTAACTATTACAGTGACTCGTATCCGTCGCCTGCTTCTCCGGCGTCGCTCTCTGCACGAGCTTCACCCGAAAGACCCTCGGAACCGCGTGCGCGTGCCCTGTTTAATTTTGCCGGTGAGCAGGAAGGTGATTTACCGTTCCGTAAAGGCGATATTATCACCATTCTGAAGCGGACAGAAACCCAGCATGACTGGTAAGCGATACGTCTTATTTATATTCTATACTTTGGCGAAAAAGAATAAAAACGGACACTATATTCATCACTTGTCGTTTTGACAGGTGGACTGGACGAATTAATTCACGAACGGGAATCGTAAGTTTCTGTCTGACTACTTGAAATGCAACGTTTAGTCCCAGATATTGACATGATGATTTCCAGTTTCCAGCGAATTTTGTAGAAGTCATTAATGATTGAAGGACCAGTCAATATCTGGTTTCTCTCTTACATCCTTGGCCTGCCGAGTCCGTCATTAGACTATCCCTGTTTTCTGTTAAACTTCACGATCCGTATATTATGCCCATCTTTTTCCTACTCCATCTCCCGTTAGCAGGCACTTGATAATATAACGACAATGTTTACTTGTGCTTGAACTGCTTGGAAAGATCATTCTCCTTGCTGGTTCGTGATTTGATTGGCTGAAATTTGAGCTGTCACTTGGCAGGAATTCTTTAGAACTGCATTCCGCCTCCAAGACACTGTTGGCTTTCACTAGAGAAGATGCCAAAATATTATTGCGGTAGGCACACTAACATTGTTTGTCAAATCGATTACGCTTTATTGCTGACAATTGCAATGTAGAGTATTGTGACATCTTTTTGACTCACGACAGCTGTAAGTTTCTTTAAGCCACGGGCTTGACGCAGCAACTGATCGATCGTGCGTTTTTTCTTTTTCCTTTCTTCGGGAACAACATTAGCTTCGGTACGGAAAGCCCACAACGCTGGCAAAAACCATATTGCCAATGTAAGAAATTACTACGCAGGTATGTTTGGTGCTTTTGGACTCTTGCTTGGACGGTAGCATTAACTGTTGTATGAAAGAGATTGGCCAGGACAAGGCACAGGCCATCATTGACGAAATCACAAAAGCATACGAGAACGCGGCAGCCGGTAAGCATGATTAATTCTTTGTGGGACGGAGGGTGCGAGTTACTTAATAAGCATTGCAGTGTTGCCTCCTCAGTATGCTGGGTACCCACAACCACCACCTTATGGACCACCTCCATGTAAGTTTATTGAGTCAAGTGCCGCACGGTTATTTCTCTCTCTCACTGATGTGAACGCAGTTGGCCCGCCGCCTCCGCACATGATGGGTCGACCTCCACTACCGCCGCATATGATGGGACGACCTCCACCGCCTGGATTCCCACCTTTTCCGCCACCACCGCCGCCGGGTCACGGCATGCCTCCTCCACCACCGCCGGGTAGTGGTGGTATGCCGCCGCCACCTGCTAACATGCCACCTGGCTCCATGCCAGCCGGTAAGGACTCTTACTTTGGTCGTAAAAACCGTGTTTCAGAACCTTGACTTTTCATTTTAGCCCCTCCTGGTCAACGTCCTCCTCCTCCACCACCTGGTCAACAACCAATGTACGGTCAACCGCCTCCACCACACTCAGGGTACTATGGCAGTCAGCAGCAGCAAGGTCCTCCCGCACCGCAACCCCCTCCATCTTCTTCAGGACCTAGTTGAACGAACTAAGCACCCTATTTATCACGAGCCATAGTGTAAACGTTTCTGCTCTTTTACTGAGGGGAATTCTTGTGGATAGGACCAGAACTCGTTAGAAACGTTCATGGGTGTATTGATCTAGTTGCCCATTGTGAATTGCAAATGCATTTTTTGTTTAATCGTTTTATTCATGAGCCTTACGAACGCGCAATATAATTTAGCCTTGTTTCTTTATTTTTTGACTGCTAGCTGGTGCAACGGAGGGATTGCTTTGGCAATAACAAACATTTGAAAGATATGCTAGTGGTTTGCATGATCCTGCAATAACTTTTTTTCCGATTTGGAGAAGTCGGATTCCTGCAGTTCTTTATGGGCGTGATTTTCTCGCGACACAAGGTAGTTGGCGCAACACTAGGTGTAAAATGGTTACGCTGAAATTGGCCTCATGTACATAGCCAGCAAGGATCGACTATGAAGAGATACTTGCTGAGCTCGATGCCAAAATTCAAAAAGCCGAGCTGACGCTTTCTGAAATCAAAGTACGAGAACGACGATGGAATGTGTTGTGGATTCTGTACAGCGCCGTCATGTGGATGGTTTATACACTATACTCCTTTCTTGCGCTGCAAAGACACGCCGTAAACTTTGAGAATCTCTTGCTGTATGGAGGGCCTGTCGTCGTAACTCCACTCATGTAACCGGATCGACGCTCTCTCTTGCACCTTTCTTGGAAACTAACCGCTATCTCCTTCTTTCGTATTAGTATCTACTATATCCGCAAGGCACTGCAGTGGGTGTTTACACGCACGCGTCGCAATCAAGAACAATATCTGGCCAAGCTAAGAAACGAACAAAGGCTTATCGTGGAAGAGCTAAAAAACAAGACGGCTTACTACACTACCAAATCCCTACTTGACCGGTACGGGGTCCAAACACAGGCTTTAAACAATAACAACGGCAATGATATGATGCCACCTCGAGGTACACATTTTACATTTGTCGCTGAAAGCGAAACCCGCTGCTAATTTACAAGTGAAGCAGTACCTCCTCCAAAAAGACCCTTCACGCCACAAGTCCCACAATTAGCGGTTTCTATGCCACAGCACCACACCATCTCCAGGGACCATCAATGGTATGATTGGTTATATGACGCTGTTGTAGGCGGTGGCGGCGACGACAGACCAGAGTCGAATTATGCGCTGATCTGTCAGCACTGTTTTTCACACAACGGTTTGATCCCACAAGACCAGTTTAATACCATTCGTACGTCCTTTCCTTATGAGGAACTGAAAGGGGGGTCCTAGCTGAACTTCAACGGTGTCTTTAGAGTACATCTGTCCAAAGTGCAAAAAGTTCAACTCTTCTCGGCAATCGCATCCTCAAAACCGCCCTGCCTCACAATCAGCCCTTCAACTTATCAGTCCTGCCTTTTCGCCAGATCAGCTGAAAGAAGATGAGGACGTGGCTAAATACGAAACAATAGGAGCCAGAGTTCGCGAACGGCATCGAAAAAGACGCACACAAAAAGAAAACATAGAAAGCCAGTGAGTCTTTATGTTTGGCCCCTTTTATTGTTTGTTTCGGCGCCAAAATCGGGACACTGGTTCCGTATACGGGATTATTTCTGGGTTGGTTTGCTTAGCAGAAGGTACCACGCGATCCTCCGCTTGTCGATCACGCATCGACGCTGCATATGATTGTTCTTTGTGACACTAGACATCGACACTGCTTTTGTCAGAGCACTAGGCGAGAAGGATTTACTTCACGGAGCTGGTTTCTCTCGTCTATAATAGCTCCAACAGTTACGGGTCCCTATTGGCTTGCTTGCCTAATCATGCAATAAAAGCTATTGTATCATTTACAAGTCAGGTGCTAAGCGGGAAATTCTCGTTTTGGGTATCACAGGCAGTCGAGAAAAAACTACAGCCGTAAAGAAGAGGATATAGAAAATACACAAGAAAAGACGGAGCAAGATAGTGCATAAATCAACCACAAGAGGAACCAGCTAGAAGAACAATCCTCGAGGATAATAGTAATGCTGCAAAGGATACTGATAATACGACGACATGTTGTAGTAATATGGATTGTAGTATGGCTGATAATCGTAATACACGGGAGCCGTCATCGTCGAATACGGATAATAGTAGAGACCAGGTCGAGCGAAAAGCCCTTGCGTTCTTGCTCGCCACTAAGATGTACGTACTATGTGTCAAAGACAGCATCCCTCCCGGTGTTTTTCTTTTCTTCAATGCCCACGTTACCCAATAGTCGTAATTGTAGGCAGGATCATATTCGTATGGCCAAATAGGATTGCTGACAAAATTACCCATTTTTCTTCACGAGGAGGAAAAGCGAAGGTGAAAGAACCACACCTGCCGTGGCTCTCAGAAGAGCCAGCATATAGGGGACGGAGCCTGAAATGGGCAGTCCAAAAAGGGAAGTTGCATTGCAAGTACAGGTTGAAAACTTCACTCTTCCTGTTCTCCACCATGTCCACAAACATTCAGCGGGCACTACTTGAAAGAAAATGCTATGGCGCTGCAATTAATCCATACCGGCCCCTTGGGTCAAATAATTTCGGTAACGTCTTACGTTTTGGAATGCGTGGTCGCCCTCCCCATCCGCAAGTGCAAGATTCTTACTGATTTTTTTTAGTGCAAAGCATTTACGGCGACGAATACATAATGTCCCGCATGACCCTTTACAAGGAACTTGTTGGTCATCAGGGCTGCGTCAATACTCTATAGTAAGTCTTTCTGACCTTCGCAATCCAACCGCTCTACTGATCCACCCCGGATAGCTGGTCCCGAGCCGGTGATAAGCTGCTGTCTGGTTCAGACGACACAAGGGTCTGTGTATGGCTTCCCTGGGAAGACTATCGCATGTCCTATTCAATTGAGACAGGTAAGTAACTCCTGCTTGGCGCCAAAAGAGCTGAGATGAACGCGAGAATCTAGGACATCGAGCCAATATCTTCTCTGCGAAATTCATGCCACAGACTTCAGACAGTGTCATCGTTACTGCGGCAGGAGATTCGGAAGTCAGGATCTTTGACGTGAGAGAGTCGGGCGCAAACGAGCTTCGTCAGGTCTACACTTGCCATAGTGATCGAGTTAAACGCATCGCTCTGGATGATAATCCTTTTGAATTCTTGACTTGCTCTGAAGATGGTAAACTCATCCCCCCCCGGATAATTCATCGTTGGTGGCTCACCTCCGCTGTATAGGCACTGTACGTCACTTTGACCTTCGAGAGCCTCACGCCTGTACACCACACTCTGTTCGATCCTTCCTGAGCGCTAGCCGACAACCAGCAAGACAATATCCACGCCCTCAAGGCAAAAATGTGCGCGATGGCTGTCCAGCGCCTTTGCTCGATTATGGAGACTATTGCATCGACATCAATACGCTTTCCGTCAACAAACTGTACCCTCAATACTTTGCTGTGGCAGGTTTAGATGACTATATATACCTACATGACCGACGCATGACCGGGCGCGGCGGCGGCGGTGCGGGCGCGAACAAGAACTATGCGAAAAAATCGCGCTGTGTGAAGCGGTTTACTTCGACAGCAGATCGCCGTCGAAGACACGGGAAACACGTGACAGCCTGCAAATTTAGTGACGCCAATGGACAAGAGGTAAAAGTTGGCGATGTATAACTTCAGAGATTGGATATTGACAGAGGCTCGTCTTAAGCTCATTGGTAGCTGGTCTTCAGATGCCGTATACCTTTTCAATATGCACGACTCGCCGATACCCGCATCTGATGGAACGACACTATGGCAATCTTCGCGAGTGAAGCGCAATAAGAACGACACTAACACTAACTTGCGGACGTCGGACATGCAGCTGATCATGCATTATTTCCGCTCAGGCGAGCTGGATGCGACACAAGATCGCTTGAACGAGTTGTTAGCGGACATCAACGGTAACGAGGAAGCAGCTGGATCTACTAGCAGCAGCAGCAACAGCAGGTCAAATACGGACAGTGATGTTGACCGAAAAATCTGTCGAGTATGGGCTCTCTGCTTATTGTCTGCAGTGCACATACGAAGATCATCACGTGAGAACTCAACGCTTATGGAGACGGACAGCGACTCGTCTTCTTCCATCGCGGACGAAGATTTAGCGAGTGCACGCCAGTACATGCAGGACGCGGAAAAAGCTGCACCAAGGACGTGGAGGGCATTATGGTGTCTTGCTGTTGGCTTTTGGATTGCGTGCGGAGGGCAGCGACCCAATGACTTTGAAGATCGTGAAGCTTGGCTTCTTAAAGCAGAGCAATACGCGGCTCGGGCGTCACGGCTCTTTATCTCTGAACAGCGACGCTTCCATAAGCATCAAACCGGCCGCAGCAGGGAGCTTCTTTCGAATACGCGCCACCACCACCAGCAACAGCAGCAACAACAACAATGGTCAGAAAATATGCCACCGGATGACCGAATGATTGATGCCTTCAGAAAAGATGTGGAGGCAGCGCTGTTTCGAGAAGGCTATCGGGCTTCAGCTAGCAGTAGCAGCAGCAGCCGCAGCAGCAGCAGCCAAGCTGGTGCGGGTGAACCTTTACAGCGAGGCTGGAGTGTCGACCGGTGGAAATGGCTCGACAAAATGTATATTAGCAGCAGCGACAATGCGCAAAATAGCAGCCGGTCACCTAAACGACCACGGCGTGAGTCTGGAACAGATAATGAGGACACAATGCAAGATGAGAGCACAACGAGATGTGGCACATCGGTATCCAGTAGTAGCAGCAGCAGTAGCGAGGAAGAAGAATCAGCGCGGGAAACAACAACAACAACAACAACAACAACAAACAGCGAGCTTCAGGCTTCTGAAGATGTTACTATGAGCGAGCGGAACGGTGCAGAAGACCGTGAAAACGAGTCAGATGAAGAGTATGAACGAGTACTCATACGATTCAACCACAGCAATAGTGATGACGATGACGATGACGACGAGGAGGAACAGGAGGATGAAGTTATGGGTGCTGTAACTCGTTCCAGTAGTAGTAGCGAAGAGTACTCGGGTGATGACGACAGCGACGCGGAAGATATCAATACAGAACATCGTACCGGTGCTCTACGACTGAAATCAAGTTTAGAAAGCGATGTTGATATTGTAGCTCACAGAGCAAAATATGTGGGCCATTGCAATAGTCGGGTAAGCAAAGAAAAAATGCTGTGCGTCATGTGATGGACAAAAATATGCTTAAATGGGTATTGCAGACGATCAAGGACGTTAATTTCTATGGCTTACAAGACGAATATATAGTATCTGGAAGTGACGATGGGTTTGCGTTTGTGTGGGACAAGAAGACGCAAAAGATTGTACAGATTCTGCATGGAGACGGCGATACAGTCAATGTGATTCAGGTACGGTCCCAATTGACAGCAACAACAACAAGGATCTCCTAACCAATTTTTTAGGGCCATCCTTTTATACCGGTGATGGCCATCTCAGGTATCGACGATACCGTGAAAATCTTTACACCGACGTCGACTATTGCCACAACCTCACGACGACGCGAACCAAACGAACGGACATCGTATTCCGAATCGTCTCACATGTTTGAAATGGACCGAATCGTGGCCCGGAACCGAGAGAGCAATCGCAGTGTAGGCAGTAACGCTTATATTACACGAAGTATGCTTGCCGCTATATCACAGAGTTTACGAAATCGGCAGAGACGAGCGGCGATGGGCCAGATCCTACCCGGCGACGAAAACGATGAAGACGATATGCCATTTGAATGCCGGGTGCAATAGCAATAATAGCTGCAAACTTGTACATTCGCATGCTGTATAAAAGAGAAAAAAGCGTGGTGTATAAAGTAGGCAAAGTTGGGTCATGATTTATGGATGCAGCGGTAACATTCTTAATCATCAAGACCAAGCAAACATTCACTTCCTTTTGTACATATCAATGCTATTCTTGCTACTGCTTTGTTGTCTGTTTGGGAACATCCACAGTTTCTTGTTCCTTATTGTTTTCCTCATTCGCAGCGCGCCGGCTTTCTGCTTCCCGCTTTCGTCGCAACCGTTCCTTTTTCCGCTTAAAGTACCCATTCTTGCGTCTCGCGGCCTCCCATCCACTGCAAAATATCTCATACTGGCAAAACAAGCATATCCATTCGTTCGGGTCGGCGCTCCGCACCACCGCTACGTCAGACAAGTAGGGGTCCTCTTCCTCCATTCTTTTCTTTCGCTGTTGAACCTTTTTGCCTTTCTTGGATGCAGACGCTTCTTTGCTGACTTGCTCTGACGGCTCTTGTTCTTCGACTTTGCTCTTGCTGTTGGACTTCCCTTTTTTGGTTGTTGCCGCTGCTTTGCTCTTGGTAGCTACTACAGGCTTAGGAACCGCTGCTGCTGATTTACTCGTCTTATTATCCCCTGAGGATGCTTCTGCTGCCTTCCCCACAGGTTGTGATGCTGTCGTTGAAGGTATTGTCGTACCACCAAGGTGAAAAGCTGGACGTTCTGAAAGCTGCTTGAACGGCTGCTTTTCAGAAGTAGTTTCTGCCGTAGGTTTAAAGTTGAAATTAAATATCGTTTTGTCACTTGCAGGTTTCTCCACGGAAAATTCAAAGTTGCCCGCGGGGAATAGCGGCTGAAAAGGAACGGCATTCGAAAGGTCCTCGCTCGTCCACTTCTTCTTTTGCTTTTGCTGTTGGGTTTCCGCTTTCGTATCTGACGATACAACGGGTCTTCTCGCAGTTCGCTTCTTCTTTTTCGAGTTATCTCCATCGCTCGTCATCTCGCTCTTAGTCTGCGCACTCTGATCATCATGGATAACCTCCTGGGTGAAACCGAACACTGGTTTCTCCTGCTGCTGCTGCTGAAACGAACTGGCCGGCATTTGCCCAATAGCCCAACCTGCTCCTCGACTAACCATTTGATCTGTCTCTGTCGTAAACGGATTCTGAGGCACTGGAACTTCAAAGTTGAAAGTACACGTTGCAGGAGGCAGACCTTGAGAACTTGTTGGATACTGTTGTGACTCGGGTTGCTGCTTTGCTTCGTTCCCTGAAGACTGTCCAAGTGTATTATTGCCTGCTGACATCTTCTTTTTCCAGCGCCGAGTGGGTAGTGGAAGAATCTTCCGATGTTGTAAGTGTGGCGGTGATCCTACGGCAACAAGTTGGTAACGATCGTTATGCGATATTTGCTGATTATTATCCAAATCGTCAATATATTGCTCGTACTGTTCGTATGGTATTTGCGTGCTTTGGAATGACATATAATCTGCATTAGCCGTGACCGGCACTGGCTGAGGTGGTTGCCTCGACACTTGGTTAGGCTGTATAAATGTATCGAAGGGTTTCGAAGGTATACTGCTTGTGAATTCATGCGTTGTTGAGGTTACCGGGAATGAAAACTGAAATTCGGTGGATGGTATAGTGTTCGTCGGGTGATGATGATGTACAGAAAGGGAATCTCCGGATGGATGTGAGGTCGAGGGTATCGTGTATTGAGGATTGAAGGTGTCAGGTATGGAAGTTTTAGTGCAGTCGCCAAAACTGAAATCGAACGTTGCGGGAATGTACGGCTGTGTCTGACTCGTTGGTCCATATATGTTAGGCTGGGGCGCTGACCCATATGCATCAGATATCGTGTGTGTTCTCATCATTGCAATCAATTCGTCCATATCTGCTTCGGTGCATTCTCCTCCTCCTCTGTCTTGTGTTGCGGGAACGTTATGTGAAACATCGGAAGTGGCCAGTTGGGATATGAACTCACATAAAGCTTCTTCGTCACTGCGTATCCCGCTGTTCGCGCCTTCCAGCTGCGTCAAACTATCAGGCGTTTGAGCGTGGAATGCACAGGATGTTGCAACAGTCGATACGGTTGTCGCTGTCGAAGACGCCTTTACGCTGCTCTTTGGGACCACTTTTGGCGATCGAATGAATCTTTGTGTCAAAGCTGCTGTATCGCCTTTGCCGCTACCGCTGAACGTGACTAGGTTGTAAGCGCCCCAAGGTCGTCTGCTTGGTACAGGAACGCGACCTAAAGAAGACAGCCATGTTTAGTACTATATGCATAACTACCCCGAGACCGCGACGACATACCGGACAACCTTGACATGGACGACACGGTGAAATCTTCTGTTCCTTGATCACCGGCAGTTGCCATGGCTGCTTCATCCACTCTCGCATTGGAGAAATCCCGGTTCATAAAAGGAGACTAAAACAAGATCGTGAGCTCTCCCTCCCTTGAGTGACGTCGGACAACTTTGGCTCGTCCCAAACCTGCAAGAAGTTCGTGCCCCGATAAAGGTTAGAGCCAACAGGACCGACCCGACTCGTTGTCTCCTGCTTTGATTCCGAATCACTGGGATTTTGATCATCTTGACTATGATCGGACACATCCACGGCTTCTAGTGCAGGATCGCCTTCATTACTGCTGGTCTTGTCAACTTCTTGATTGTCAGGGTCACATGCGGCATCAGACATTGATTGCCCCATTCCTGCGTTTTTAATTTCGTAGAAAAACCTTTGGCTTAGGAAGAAATGTGGGCCACAGGTGTATGTTCAAGTCAAAGGAACGTGGGGGACACGAAACCAGTTCACTCTGCACGGGCTTTTAAATACTCGAATTGAAATTTCTTTGGGCGCCCTGACCAGTTAGAATCGCGACTTCTCTGGCGTCGTTTGACAATAAGGACTTGCAAGACCGTGTCTTTTCTGCTAGCTCGTAGTCGATCAACATCTACTTGCATTCTTCTGATATACTATTATGTCCAGATAACTCCCTAAAGAGTACTACCAAGTCAGAGTCTGCTAATGACTCATTGGCGCCTATAGGATTCTATCCATGCGCTTTGGAGAAACTTTTTCAGACTGCTAAGACAAGGTACCGAAATGTACAAAGTATTCTACAATGTATGAGCGTATCTTCTGGCTTAACGCTCAGTCAACCAATGCGGTTGATCAGTCCACATTCAATTTCACCACATAGTTATCTTCATTATGATATAAGCAAGCGATACTTTATATCATACGGTCTGCCAAACTGACATGATTTCCTTTTATTATATTGATATCACTCAAAGTTGCATGCGTCTGTTACTGCGTGATGACAGTTGTACCTTTCTTCGGTCATATTTCGCAGTCATGCAATATGCCAGCGAGATTTGGATTCCCACGGGTTTTCTCACAGTGAATCAATAAATACCCAAATGTTTACCAGGCTGGCAGTTTCTTCTCTTCCCTCTTATTTCCAACGGACAATGTCAATCTCTACTCTCACAGAATCTCAGCGACAGGCGCTCCTGAAGCCTCTGCTTACCAGTTCAGGCTGGTCCATGACAGAAGGGCGGGACGCTATTCATAAAACCTACAACTTTACCGACTTTAACGAAGCCTTTGGATTTATGACTCGCGTCGCGCTCAAGGCCGACAAAATGGATCATCATCCTGAATGGTTTAATGTAAACTTGCAATAGGCCCTAAGCAAGTATACTCGCCCCACTTACCATCATTATATCCAAACAGGTGTACAACCGCGTCCAAGTAACCCTGTCCACTCATGACTGCCAAGGCCTCTCTGTAAAAGACATTGAGCTCGCCGAGTTTTGCGATAAGGCTTTTGCTGGAAAACAATAAATCCTTTGCTTGCGAGCGCCAATGCTTCTTTGCATGTGGTTGGCAATGGGACTTTGATGGACGCCGAATCTAGGTGAATAACTGATCCCAAAGCGGATTGCGGTAGCCATTGGAAAGGGAAATCTCATATTGCGCATACCACGAATTGTTTATTGACTCGGAAAATGGCCCTTTCGCCGAATGAGCCAGCGGAACAGCTTGAAATTACTGTCCTCTGAAAAGACGTTTGCGCTGCTCGAGATACTATTCTCTGAGCGGAAGAGTTTCCTCGTACGCGCCAATCTATTAATTCTAAACGATGCAATTCTTTGCGCAAAGGCAGGAGACATCTCGAGCAACGAAAACAGTTTTTCTCAAAAAATAATAATTCTGTTGAACGCTTGAGCAAAGAACTTTACTTTGGCTTGCTTTCTAGGCACACCTGTCTGGTGTCGATGCTTCTATGAAGCATAGAAAGCGTCAATAGAGGGCTTTAATTACGAACGAATAAGCATGGGATCTCTGATGTGAATGCTTCTTTGTGGCGCACATAGTAATCTTGCCACTGAAAAGGATGGCTAGATGGCTTTGAGCGGAAGAGAAAAAGCAGCTTCCACCTCTCCACTTTACCTTTTGCGGATTAAAAGAGACCGACTCAGCTGCGGCGACGATTATATTTCTGTGTCGGTTTCTTCGGGCCATGCTTGTGTAATCCTCTCTCTTTTTCTTCCATTTCTCCACTTGATATGGCCACTGCAGCGGACGGGCTGATGCGTGGTCCAGCACCACTTCCCCCACCACACGTTAATACCGCATGCACTGAAGACTGTGATTATTCCGAAGCCGATACGGCTCTTAATACACCCACCAGTTATACTGAGTTTCCTCCGCAAACATCTCATCATCATCGGTGGTCCTTGTCCTCTGCGTCCTCCTCCCTATCTCGACACACTCAGATCGGCAAGTCCCATAAACGAAGAACAGAACTGCCCATAGGACCCCCTTCCAGCATCCAGAATACTGCACATGCCACACCACCCCGCGTCAGCTTACCGCCCAGTTTTAATCCCTCCCCTAGTCCCGAAGCGTCCTCAAGTCTACGTCGGAAACACAAGCGCAGCCAAAAGTCCTTTGATGGATTCCACTCGTTGCTTAGTCTATTTCACACCAAAACGCACCGGTCGCCAGACAACAACGACGATCATTCCTTCCGCTCGAACGACGAAGAACACGCATGGACAAACGCTTCCGACTTGTTCGATCATCAAGAGGATTCAGCGGATAGCAGCAGTTCACACTATGACCATGGGCATCCGTCTACTACCACTACTACTTCTTCCAGCACAGCAACGGATATAGATGGGCTGCGCCTCAGGCGTCTGCAAGCCATGGTATCCCGATTCCACGATACCCTTATTATAGACTCCACTACACGTACACTCACATCTTCCTCATCCACTCTCAATAATCATTCCACACATACAGAAAACCCATCTTCACAACAACCATACGACAAGACGCTTGCTTTCTGTGCCGACATTAAAAGTTTTCTTGAAGGCTGGGCAACGGATCGGCAACTGAATCTAGCAAGAAACAACGTGCTCCGGGCAACAAATTCAGCAACCCGCCGCTCTTTGCGTAACCAACACGCCAAATTATTAGCTCTGCACAGCTCCAGCACACGGCGACACCTAGCCCTGCAAAGGTCCCTTCGCAAATCTCGATGGCGAAATCGACGCACCCACATTGATCACAATCATTGCTGCTCTCATCGGGAGCGCATTACCCAGCTGGAAGCAAATGAACGATCGACGCGTCAGCAACTGCGCCGTTTGGAGACCCAATTCGACGACATGGTTGAGGACAGTAAGCGAGCCCTGCTGGCTGAAATCAACACTCTGCAGATCTCCCGGGCAGCTTTGGAAGAGGAAAAGCTGGAACTCGAACATACCGTGGACACCGTGAGGAGGGAATTGGAGTCTGTCAGGGACGAGCTTCGGGAAGCGAAGCGTGGTCAGGAACGCTACAGACAAAGAGCAGACAGCTTGCAATCAGCCCTGGATGCCTTGGCGGCAACAACGACCACGACGACGCCCAGTGACGATCAGGACAGCAGCCAGCTTTTGATACTTTACAACGAGTCCAAGGCCCAGGTGGCTGACTTGGAACAGGAAAACGAGCGACTGCAACTGGCCGTGGACCGGCTGCGACAGAGCATGAGCACCCTCGAAGAACGATACCAGACGCTTCGCTACAACGAAACCATGCGTGAGCGAATAAGAATAAAACAAGCACAGCAGGAGAACGCCACAGCCGAAAGAATCCGCTCACTTGAAGACAGTCAGAAAGTCCTCCAGAATCGCTTAAAGGAAGCAGAAAAGATTGTTGCCGAATATGAGCAGCGGAAGCTGGAAATGGATCACACTGAATGCAAAAGACTAGAGAGCACACTGCATCACGCCCTTGCCGAGCGCGACGCCAATATCCAGTCACTGCAACGGCAGCTACAAGAGAGCGAACGCGTTCATACAGAGCAACTGCAGCGCTGGCAAGAGCAGCTGGACCAAGAAAAGCAAGTGTACAAGGTCCAGATTTCACGTGAACTGCGGCAGCTTGCTGGCGATTTTGCCGAGCTTGAAGCTGAAGTCGAAAGCCTGCGGCAACGTCAACAGGAAGACGCTCTTCATGTTCGCCGTGTCGAAGAAGCGCGTAAAGAGGTTCAGGAGAAAAGTTTGCAGCGTCAGAGAGAATTCGAAGAAGCCGAAGCTGCTTTGCACGTGACGATATCCACGCTGGAGCAAAAGATCGCGAAGCTTGAAGATGACGCATTGCAGTTGTATGGCAAAAATCTTAAATTGGCTCATCAACTAGGACAATGGGCGCCCTGATATTGACCGCTCTCTTTCAACAACCACCTCATCTGTAACATTAGTACATTTTCAGCCTTACACAATCACTCTAATAATGATTATTTATGGCATAACGTGCATATCTTTTGCGCTAATATAAAAACCGGTTTGCCTCCAGTGAAAGACTCTCTTTCTCTCTTTCCTTGTTGACTTGGCATTAAAAAGGATCAGCTTCGTTTTTGCTGCCGAAAGAATTTTCCGGAAAATCTACAAACCAAGGCACTGAATGAGCTTGTCGTATCTTGTTATCCATAACATGATCCTCTTCCTTATGTTGAGCAGCTTCCATATGCTCCAGCAATGCTGTGTGTATTGTTACACAAACAAGTGGCCAGCGTACGCTTGTGGATGTCCTTACTTCTAATGTCGATCGACCCTTGAATAATTACGTTTCTTTTTTGCAACCAAGCTATCGGAATGCACTTTTGCGTTCTTGGACGCTACTCTTATAGCAAATGATTCAGCGGGGCAAACAGCACAGTGCTTTGGGCCAAAAGGGAAGGGACGAAAATTTTCTCCCGTACGACGCGTGACGTTGCCAGTTGCCCTGAGGTTGCCGCGACACACCTCCTTTTCCACCCCGATTCAAAATGTACAAAAGGACCCGTTCTCAATCAAGTCTACGTGATGGCAAGTGACATTTCCTTTTTTCGCTCTCAAAGGTATTGCTTTTGAATGCTAACCGTGTCTTTGGGAGCAGACTCATCCAAATCAGCCAGGCGCTCTTGGGGCACGGACGATACCGATCCATTGGCCACACCACCCAGCACACCGTCAAAACGACAAAAGTGTTCTCCCTCTGATCGTTTACCCACGCCACCAAGCACTCCCTCGAAACGACAAAAGCATTCCTCCTCTGAGAAAACCTTAAGTATTCGAGATCCCCCGCCAATAATTCCACCCGAAGAAAACGCTGAAAGCCAAGACACAAAGGAAAACTCGACACCGTCAGACATTTTCAAGCAGGCCAAAGCACTCTTTCGTCGAACGACTAGCCCGTCACAGCTCGTAGGCCGCAGCCACGAACGCGAGCGGATGATGGATTTCTGGAACCGCCACGTTCTAGGCAACAAACCTGGAGCTCTCTACGTGTCCGGTGCGCCAGGAACTGGAAAAACTGCCATGCTCAACGAGATCCTGCGCAATACTCAGAACGATATCAACGCACTGTCGACCCATCGCGTCAAAGTCGTCATGATCAACTGCATGACGGTTACCGAACCGAAAGCCATCTATACCAAGCTGGTGGAAGAGTTCAAGTCCCCACAGACCACCTTGCAAAAAGATATCATAAAACAGGCCGAATACCTACTGAATGGGAAAAAGGATGTCTTGAGGTACTTATTATTATGACCTGCAGCACATTGCTAAGCAAACTGATAATGTGTGTAGTGTGATTATCCTGGATGAGATCGATCATCTGGCCACTCGCGGTCAAGATGTGCTCTATAAACTCTTCGAATGGGCGTCCGCGCCGGCGTCACGAGTCGTACTCATTGGCATAGCCAACGCGCTGGACCTGACAAGCCGTCTTTTACCACGCCTGCGAGCTAAAAACTGTATGTATACCCCAAATTGCCAATAAGAAGGAAGAAGCACTAACGACCTTGTCATTAGGTGAACCGGCGCTCCTTAATTTCAATCCTTATCAAGTCTCTGAGATATCAGACATCATCAAGAGTCGTCTTCTTTCGCTATCGTCAGAAAACCCCAAAGACAACAGTAATATACCACTGCCGTTGATGCAGCCAGTTGCGGTCGAACTCTGTGCACGAAAAGTTGCTGCAACAATGGGAGATATGCGAATAGCACTCGACGTCTGTAGGCAGGCTATCGAGGTTGCTGAAATGGAATACAAGCGCAAGACTTCAGAGGAGGCAGTGCTCTCCGAACAAACGAATGCATCACAACCTATCGAACCCAAGGTCACAATCGCACATGTCATGAAAGTCATCCAAAGTTTATTCGGCAGCCCTACTGTACAAAAGCTAAAACAACTCAATCTGCAGCAAAAAGTTGTCATCTGTGTACTATACGTCATGTCTCAAAAAGCCAGTAACAGTAAAAAGGATCCGATCACGCTTGGCAAAGTAAGTAACTATTTGAGACTCATCGGTTACAAGAAGCTAATAATAACAAACCAAAAAGTTCAGGGAACAATATCCCAAACTATGTGCCAAGTCGGGGAAACTCATTAGACCTGTCTCGCGTACCGAATTGACGGATCTTTTGGCCATTGTCGAAACTGGAGGATTCGTCACGCTTGGAAAGAGTAAGGAAGAGCAGGCCAGGCGGATACATTTAAATGTCCACGCAGAAGAAGTAGATAAAATGATCGAAGAGGTTCCTGTACTTCGGACATGGATGAACGCTGTTTTCTGAAAAATACAAACCATCCTTGCCGTGTCATGATTATGTAATGGATTTTTCGAAAACTACTTATGCTTTTCAAAATGTGTTATTATTGTCTACAAGAATGTTTCACGTCGACTATGGGATAAAGAATGCAAATGTGTTTTTACGGAACGTGAAAAGCGCAGAAAGAATAAGACCATGGCGGTCTTCAATTTTTAAGCGTAACGCATCACTGCGCAAGAAGTTATTCGATTTCCACTGTATAGTATGAGCGATAACGGCAGCCCTCGCTCGAGACCAGGCTCAGTGCGTCGACCTTGGAAACAAAAGGTAAGAATAACTAATCTCCACATTGCGTAAACGGTCTCACGAGGCATCGGGAATCGTAGCAAGAAATGGAAAACAGCAATTCTTCTCGGCCACCTTCCCCCACCGATGTCCCTGCTCAGAGCACGACTTCTGTCGACGATCAAGTAATACCAACCGCAATCGTTATCAAGAATATCCCGTTTTCCGTCAAACGAGACGCTTTGCTGAACTTGCTCGTAAGAGTTATCTTTGCGCGCTTAAAAAGATTCCGGCACTGACAGTTAGTGAATGTAGAGCACGCTGGACATTCCGTCGCCGTATGCATTAAACTACCACTTTGACAATGGCGTATTCCGAGGCCTGGCCTTTGCGAATTATCGTACTCCACAAGAAGCCGAAGCTGTTATCAAGGCTGTCAACGGTCTTGAAGTGAGCGGGCGTCGATTACGTGTAGAATATAAGCGCGTGCTTCCAGCCGCTATCGAAAAGGACAAGGAAGAGAAAAAGAAAGAAAAGGAAGAGGAAGCGACACCAGCAGAGCACACTGGACGGAGATACCCTGCTGCCGCGCGATACCTTCACCAGCGAGAGCAGCATACCAAGCAAAACGATGGTAAGGACGTCTTATGATGGGGGACACCCGATTCATTCTGACGTACGCCTAGTCGACTCGTTGGATCTGAATGATCCTGAGGTGCTTGAACTGTACAACGAGCTCATCGTCTTCAAGAGCGATCCATCTCGCCAGCAAATCACGATGCCCAAAACAATGACGGCAAAGCAGCGGCGCGACGCTCATCTCATCGCGGAAAAGCTTGGATTGGCACATTTTTCGGAGGGATTTGGTGCGGATCGACAACTGCATATCGCCAAAAAGTCGGCTGCAGCCAGTACTGTTCGCGTAAGCCCATCGCTTGGCTGGCAGGGTGCTCGAAGGCTTTTCTTACGTCTCTCCCTCTCCCCCGTTTAGCATCCACGCAACGCGTCGGTCAGTAATTTGAAACAAAGCGCGAGTCATGAAGGCTTCGTGGACTCGAAACGTGAAGGAACCCATCGTAAAACCCTAATGTAAGTTTATCATTCCTTTCTTATTTTTGGCAAAGAATTGTTGAGAATTTTTCTCTGTCCTAGTAGAAGCAACAGTGCTTCGGCGATGAACGGCACGTCAGAGGACACTGATGTTCTTCGGCCCATCCGTCAACCGCGTGGACCAGAACCCGGCAAGAACTTCGAGTCCAGGAAGCACTTGGCTGAACAGGGTGTGTCGACAGATATCACGGATGGCATGGTGCAATTGCATATCAACGCTTAAACTTGCCTTATTGGGTACTGTCATGTGTTGGATTTCCGCAACTGCTTAAGAGACCTCATATTTTCATTCTTGCTTTCCTTCACTTTATCCCATCAGCATTAGCCTAGCAATTCTTGCCAGTCGATAAAAATAACTCAATACGCACTGTGCATTCTGAACCGTCATGTCTACTTCGTCCTGGGAGTCGTTGTTGACGCCACAGGAATTGCTTGCATATAATCAGTTCTTCAGTCTGGCCAGTCGCAGCAAACCTGGAATCGTTACGGGCCAAGAAGCTGTGCAATTCTTTGCGACATCGGGCGTCCCGAACCAAATACTGTCAGATGTAGGTGTTCATCATGTACGTCGCAAAGGACAGTCCGCACTCATCCAGTCTGTGCGAGTAGATCTGGGAGACAGCCGATCGGGACAACCTTGGTTACCTCACGCGCGAGACGTTCTTCATTGCTCTCAAACTCATCGCTTGCAGTCAACATGGTAAAGACGTTGCCGACCCTATTTTGTCCACAGGTAATACAGCAGCAGCGCGCGCGCGTATTTTTTCAAGTTGCCAGCCTTTTTCTAAGTAATCGACAGTGGTACCTTTGCCTCAATTCGAGGGCGTCAAGATCAACCTGGACAGCAGTCAGACAGCGAGCACGGCTGGCGACCCGGCAACAACGATCACGCCCGCAGAACGGGAAAAGTATTTATCCATCTTCCGTATCCATCAGCCCGTAGACGGCATCATGGATGGCGAAAAAGCCAAGACGATATTCTTAAAGTCCAAACTGCCTGCCGAGACATTAGCACAAATTTGGTGAGATCACGGGTTTATGCTTTGCCCAAAGTGCCAAGATTGAAGTAACGCGGCAAGGCCTTGAATAGGAACTTGGCGGACGTTCGCCAGGCGGGTAACTTGAATCAGACCGAATTTGTCATCGCCATGCATTATATCGCTAAAGTGATGGACGGCACCATCACGACTTTGCCGAGCCAGCTGCCGCCTTCGGTTTATGCAACAGCGGGTGGCACTGTGCAACATTCGCCGGCGCTCAGACCACCTCCCGCCGTTACTGCTTCCCCACCGCCCCGGACGCCACAACAGAGGTCCCAGACAATTGATTCCTTGGGTTCGCTGGCCTTTTCGGGTGCGTCGCAACAGCCCGCGCAATGGGACGTTACGGCACATGAAAAGGCTCAGTATGATGCGTTCTTCGACAAGATTGACACACGGAGGTCGGGTTTCATACAGGGCAGCGAGGCTGTAGAGTTCTTTAAAAATTCACGGCTACCGGAAGTGGAGTTGGCGCATATTTGGGATCTGGCAGATACGAAGCAACAGGGTCGACTTACTCGTGACGAGTTCGCAGTTGCTATGCATCTTATCCATAAGCGCCTGAGAGGCGAGCCTTTGCCGAATGTATTGCCACCGACGTTGATTCCACCCAGTCCGCACGTTATGCCTGTCACGCCTAGTCCAGCCTTCTCAGCAGCAGCAGTACCACATTCAGCACCGACGAATGCTGCTATACAGTCGCCGTCTGCAACAGGTACGTACCATGAAAGAACTACTTAGGATAAAGTGGATCTAACGTCTCATTGGCAGGCGCCTCACTCCTGGATGACCAAGATCTGTTAGGAGACTTTGGAAATAATGAGCAATTGACCAAGGAAACCAACCAGGTGAACCAGTTACAGAATCAAATGGCAGCGCTTACAACAGCTACACGGGAAGCCAAAGCTCAGAAATTGGATGCCCAACAAACGCTTGAACAGCTTGCTAAGCAAAAGCAAGAGTTACAGGCCCAGTTAGCGCAGGTTCAAATGGCACATGAAGCGGAGATGAAGGATTTGCGAGAACTGCAGAGTCAAATCGAGAACGAGAAACCGGGCTGGCTGAAAGCGCAGCAGGACTACGAAGCAGCACAGCAGCAGTTGGCTGCCACGCAAAACGAGATTGCACAACTGCAACAGACTCTCCAAAATGGACGAATGGAAAGCGAAAGCTTACGGCAAGCCGTGCATGAAATCCAGGAAGAAACTGCGAGATTGAATGCTGAGCTCGAGAACCTGAGAGGACAAGTCAAGCAGCAGAATATGATGCTTGACATCAATCGTCGGCAGGTAACTGCTTCGGAGCAAGATCGTGACCAAGCCAAACGCGATCTGGCTGATTTCCGTCAAGAGCGTAACTTGCCCGAGTCAGTCGGCTTGCCTGAGGAAAAACAAGAAGAATCTACAGAGAAGAGTCCGGATACGACGAGCAACAGTAAGGTTGACCTCTTTGACATCTTCTCGCCAAAGCCTGGCGATGACGAAGCCAAAGCCGAACCATCCAAGCCAGCATCTGATTTTGACAGTATATTTGGAGGATTTGATGCTACTTCAGTTACAACACAGCATACGGCAAGTACGGTGAGCCCGTTTGACCCTGTTGGTTGGGCAACCCCACCGGAAAAGCCAGTCAGCAGTGCAGCAGCGACACCCACGGCACGATCTGCACGACCCGCACCGCCTCCGCCACCACCGCAGAGCAGACACCATCGTCAGTCTTCTGAAAGCCAACCACCTCCGACACCCTCAGCAACAACAGGGAAGAAATCACGTGCTCCTCCACCTCTTCCGCCCACAACAAACACATCACAACAGCAACAAACTCCCCCGGATAATACATCATCCAAAGCTGATAAACCGTTTGACGACTTTGATGCCGCCTTTTCAGGGCAGTTAAGCGATGCACAGGTGGTCCAATCGAAGCCAAGCGATTTTGACGAATTCGACGAAGCGTTTGGCGTGTTTGACAAGGACGAAAAACCGAGCGGTGAAAAGAAGACGACGACGACGGATAACGGGCTCAACTGGGCTTCAAGCTTTGGTGGATTTGACTTTGGTGGGGATTCTTCGAGTAACAGCAAAAGGAAGGACGAGGATGACTGGGACTCCATATTTGGAGGATCATCCAATGCAAAGAATAACACGGACGCGGACCCTGCGTCCTTTATAGGATTTGAAGACGCATTTTCAAGCTTTGACCAACCAAAGAAAGACCAAGCAACAATGTCATCAGCAGCACCAGCAGCACAAGCACCTGTAGCAGACGATAATAATGATAGCAAGAGCCAGAAAGGAGGTGACGAGGCCGTAAAGTCGACAGGCAACAGTAATTTGGACGAGCTGATCAAGATGGGTTTTGGCCAGGCCGAAGCAAAAGAGGCCCTGGATCGATATGATCAGGATTTAGAAAAAGCCAGCAATTTCTTACTAGACCAATCGAGCAAATGAACAACGCATCCCCCCTTCTTTTTAATACTATAGCAAACAAAAGGATCAGCTTCGTACCAAGAAACAGATGAACTACCAATAGCCCTCATTCTCTATTGCATTAGCTGAAAATCTCCAACAATGTGTAGAACTGTTTGTTTATTGATAATGAAGACGGTAAAACGATTAAAGCACTTTGATGCTTTGTGCTCATGAATCCACAGACAAGGAGAGGAACTGCTAGTGGAGCAGACGCCATTGGAAGATATAAAGTATTTAGGAGAATACTCTGTAAATAAAAGCTCACGCGATCCAGTGAAGGGGCTGCTGAGGAGATTGCGAATATCAATCTGTAGCCTTGATTGTCAATGCAAGGTAAAAGAGCATTAAAGCTAGACATGCATCTCGGTGTGACGTTGATACCTATCCAGTGTCAGAATATCCATTGCTGCTTTCAGATCAGGCTCGCTTTTATGAAAAAGGAATCCATGACCGCTAGTCAGAAAAATCCAAGGAGAAAAGAGAAAAATGAAGTCGGCGCACGTTCGTTCCCCGCTCAAGTGGTCGTGCGTCTCCAGGGACGACCTAGAAGCCCCGTGCGCTCCCTACGAGTGTGCGTGGTCGTGCGTACGTGCTTGCTCCCGGGGTAAACTCAACGTCTTTGACTCCTCGAGACCCGTCCTACATATAAATGCGCTCGTTTAACCTCTGAAACGTCCCTTCTTGCTGCTATCACTGAATTTCTCGTCGCGTACACAATGCTAGCAAGTCCAAGCATATCTCAGCAAGCATACACGTCGCTGCTCAAATTCACCCTGGAGGGTCGCCCATTTATCAAGGTGAGCTGACCAGTCGGATCATTCATGCAAGCTTAATTAACTAATACCATTTAGGATATTCATGATCTTTTTGGCGCACTCATTGTCCAGATTCCTATCAACACCCATCGATACCTGTTTCGGAACTACCACAACACGTTCTTGTCCGAAGATGCCATCCAAACGCTCGGATCCCTCCGTTTCTCGTATACTGTGCGTGTGCCCGACCCTAACCACCCTTCGCGCTCCCTCACCACAACGACGATCACAAAATTCAAGATGGTTCGCGACATGGCAAAAGCCTTGTGCCAGCACTTTCTATCGGCTCGTCTGATACAGAACGCAGTCGACCCTCCCAATAGCTCCTTTCGGGACCGTGGCATCTGGCAACTGACCCCAAAGGGCCTTTGCATCTTGCAAGACTTTTACGCAAGAACTGAAGCAGACATCTCTATGCTACGCCAGCATTTTGGCCACCTGGATCCCGTCCAGCTCATCTGGATTCGGCGTGCACCAGAAGACGACCACATGGTGCTTAATAGACAAAACGCGGCAGCCATCTTTCGAATGATGATGCACTCGCTGTCTTTGGACGGACAGCCACAGAAAACAGCAGCAGACAACAACAACACGGATCCTACTTTGTCCTCTAGGCGCGAATCAATCGCTTCTTCGACGGCGTCTTCGGTATCCTCGGATGGCTCGTTCCAAGCTCCTTTTTCACTGTCTTCAGCCTCCTCCGTCACCAGTGGTCCGAGCTCTTCTTTGCTGCACAGTCCCTGTCTCCAGCTTCTTGAGAACCGACTTTTGATCACCGCGAATCACGCACGGCACCAGCAACGACCAACGAGCAGCAAAGGCCCACAGCTCCGGCTCATCTTCTCTGCGCAACTCTGCTGCGATTGGTTAACCGAAAACTGCACTCTGGCCAACCGCGACGAGGCAGAACACATTGCCACAGAATTCCTACGACAAGGCTGGATCGGGTTTCAAGACCCAAGACACGTTGCTCCAGAAATCCAGGCATCCAAATCCGTTTTGCTCGTCGTCACAGACAAAGGCAAGCAGGTTACGACAGAATCCGACAACCCTTATCGTTATGTGCTTGAGCGTAAAAAGAGCCACAGCAGCAGAAGCCGCGATCCGTTTGAGCGGCGCACAAGCACAGCCATGGACCACTCACCTCCAACAAGCCCAGAAAGCAACTCGACCCGCCTGCAAGCCATTCTCGATGACCCAGCCCTGCGGTCCCTCTTCAAGGACTTTTTGCGTTCCAATTTCTGTGAGGAAAATCTAGATTTCTGGATCGATTACTCCACGCTGCGCCGAAAATGCCGTCCCGCCCAATACCTGCTGGAAGATGCCTACAGCATCTGGGCCACTTACTTGGCGCCTGGTGCACCGTGCGAGCTCAATATAGAACATACATTGCGTCGGGAAATGGCACGCGTGATCCAATCCGTCGTTCAAGCAGTACCGTCTTCTTCTAGCAACAAGGTCATCATTTCCACTCATTCCACCTCCCACAGCTTGCACATGATACTAAAGTGGTTTGACCGTGTGAACGAGCACATTTTCCGGCTCATGGCTTCCGACTCCGTACCCAAGTTCGTGCGTACGGACGATTATCGGAAACTCATGGCCGACAGAGCACAGCAACAGTCTTTCATTTCACCCAATATGCAAGAGACAGTAGCATAACAACTTTTTATTATTCTTTGCTTTGTATTAATTCTATTCCTTAAACATCAAGAACGATAGATAATAAGCATGCTTTTGTCCTGTTGAAAACAGGAGACTCCATACGTGGGCCAATCAAACAACTGCATATAGGACGTCTGCAGACAAACGCCGACTCTTTTCTTTTTGCTCCCCTCTTTTTTCTTCACCAACGCGTATTCATGAGTGACGAACAACAAAATGTGGGGCTGTTCATCGCCTATGCTTCTTTAATGACCATGGCCGTTGTGCCCATCTATAGCGGATCGATCGCATCCCTCAGCGGCATGAAACGACCGCCGAACGCACCTAAACGCAGAAAGACCGGATCGCCTCTGGAAGATTCGGATGACGAAGACGAAGCCGTATCCGAAAGCCTTTCGTCCAACGACGCGTGGATGTTCCCTGTCATGGGCTCGATCGTCCTGTTTTCGCTTTACCTCCTCTTCCGGTTCTTGGACAAGGACTACATCAACTACCTGATCACCATTTACTTTTCCGTCATGGGCTGCGCAGCCGTGGCCAAGACAGGCCTCATGCTCGTCAAGAAAGCTGTACCGGTCTCATTCTTGAAGGATCGCTTTGCCAAGTACCGACTCACATTGAGCAGAGGAGGAAAACGTAGGCTGGGAGAAGCTCGTATATCACCATCCATCATGCTAATCCAGTGTTCTAGGTGTTTCACACGTCAGCTTCACCTTCATCCACTTTTATCTCCTGGTGGCTGCCGTTCTACTCACGGCATACTACAGCGTCACAAAGAATTGGATCGCGTCCAACATCTTTGGCTTAGCGTTCTCCATCAACGCGATCCAACTCTTGTCTCTGGACTCATTCAAGACTGGTATCATTCTGCTCGGAGGACTTTTCTTTTACGACATCTTTTGGGTTTTTGGAACAGAGGTCATGGTCAGTGTCGCCAAGAATTTCGATGGACCCATCAAGGTGATCTGGCCGAGGGACATTGTGAGTTATTTGCTGGACAATACCCTCAAGGAACACGGCTTTACAATGCTTGGCTTGGGTGACATTGTGATTCCAGGTAATGCCAAAAGTCAGGAGCACTGTGGGGCGGATTAGCGCTAAAAAAAGAAACGGTGTGATGTCCAGGTATCTTTGTAGCTCTTTGTCTTCGTTTTGACCGGCACATGGCTTGGAACCGTAACCCAGTAGGCGAATTCAGAAGCACTGATTTTCCTAAACCGTACTTTACCGCATGCGCCATCGCCTATGTCGTTGGTCTTGCAACAACGATGCTCGTGATGCACATGTTCCATGCCGCACAACCGGCCTTATTGTATCTATCCCCAGCGTGTATCTTGTCTGCCCTCGTCACGGCAGCTGTGCGCGGTGAGCTGAAGGATCTGTTTGCCTACACCACAGCCGAAGAGGAGGACGATAAAAAGAAAGATGACACGAAGCGTACTGAAAGCGATGAGCGACACAAGTCCCCTTTGAACGACACCGCGGCGTCCAATGATGTCGTATCCAACGACGCCGTGTCCAATGATGTCGCGCCCAATGGTGTCTCATCCAATGATGTAAAAGACAATACCAGCAGTGAAAAGAGCTAGATTTTAGTAGCAAAACAAACACCTATAAAACGCATGAAAAGTTCTGTTCATGATTCATGTGTACGGAACCGGGGAATGAATTTGAGCGCACAGTGAGAGAGGGTGAATCCTCCAGCATACACGCAGGCAAATGATTGCATTGCGATGCAGGTCTATGCGATGGACCTTGTCCACTCCATCATTCTTGAATGCGAGCAGAGTCTCTTTGTCATGCATACGATGGTACCATTGTGCAAACGTTGAGTCTAAACGAAGAGAGACGCTGGAAGGTGGAGGACGAGAAAAGCGAGAAAGCCAACATGAGAAGGTTGAAATCCAAAACCCTTTTGTGTGTGCAGTGTACGCTCATTGTAGAAGCCGTGATTCAGGGTAAATTGACAGCACGCGAACGACTCGATCTCTTGCTGGACAAGGGCTCTTTCCGAGAATACGACAGCTTTGTAGAGCATCGGTGCACGGACTTTGGCATGGACACGAAAAAGGTGCGCGCAGAAAGGAGATAGACACAGATGCGGGTATATCTGACTATGCTGAGGGCCCAAAGAAAAGATTGCGGGCGACGGCGTCGTGACAGGGCATGGCACGATTCACGGACGACGGGTTTTCGTCTATAGTCAGGATTTCACTGTTTTTGGCGGCAGTCTTTCTCGGACCAACGCCCAAAAGATTCTCAAAGTGATGGATCAGGCAATGATGACGGGCGCTCCCATCATTGGTCTTCAAGACTCGGGTGGTGCTCGAATCCAGGAAGGCGTGGATTCCTTGGCAGGCTATGGCGACATTTTCCAGGTAACGACATCGTTCTAGGGACATTGGATCCATATTGATCTAGAAAAAAACCACAAGAAAAACGTGTTGGCGTCCGGTGTCGTTCCCCAGCTGTCGATCATCATGGGCCCTTGCGCCGGCGGCGCGGTGTACTCGCCGGCCCTGACCGACTTTGTCTTCATGGTCAAGGATACCTCCCACATGTTTGTCACTGGGCCCGACGTCGTCAGAGCAGTGACAAACGAGGTGGTCTCGCAGGAAACCCTCGGTGGTGCAAAGACACATACAGAGAAAAGCGGTGTGGCCCATAACTCGTTCAGTAATGACGTGGAGGCCCTGCAGAGGTAAAAAAAAAAGATTGTTCTTTACTATGTACATACCAGATGAGATTCACCGCGTGGCCTAGGATGCGAGACCTGTTTGATTATTTACCGCTGTCGAACCGCGACCAACCGCCATTCAAAGCAACCGAGGATCCTTTCGATCGTCAGGATGAAGCTCTGGACACGATTGTGCCTATGGACTCGAGCATGGCATACGATATGCGTGAAGTCGTCGAGCGCGTAAGGTTTAGACCAGGGTTTATTTGATCGAGCGAATGGACTCAAGTCGCAGCTAAACAGGTGATGGACCGGCATTCCTTCTTTGAAATTGCACCGGAATATGCGCAGAATATCTTGGTCGGCTTTGCGAAATTGGCTGGCAAAACGGTTGGCGTGGTCGCGAATCAACCGCTTGTATTGTCTGGCGCGCTTGATATGGATGCGTCCGTGAAAGCAGCGAGGTTCATACGGTTCTGTGATGCGTTCAACATTCCTATTATATCCCTGGTGGATGTGCCGGGCTTCCTGCCCGGGACAACTCAGGAGCATGGCGGTATCATTCGCCACGGCGCCAAGCTCGTCTATGCTTATGCTGAGGCCACTGTCCCCAAATTAACGGTGATTACCCGCAAAGCCTACGGAGGAGCATATATTGTCATGAGCTCGAAGCATTTGTGCGCTGACTACAAGTAGGTCGCTCATCTTCCTTTACATGTTAGATGCACAGAAAAACTTATGTAAGGTCATCCATAGTGTCGCATGGCCATCTGCGGAAATCGCGGTTATGGGTGCTTCGGGAGCGGTGGAAATCATTTTCCGTCGCAAGGAGGACAAAGGCAAGCTGGAAGAAGAATACAAGAAAAAGTTCATGACGCCGCTGGCAGCTGCTCAACGGGGATATCTCGATGATATCATCCAACCAAGGTATGAAAATCGATCTTTTTAAAACCGAGTGGATGGCTGATGATTCAGGACAACAGGACCACGAGAACACGGCTTATTGAACAACTGCAGATTTTGGAGCGCAAGAAGATCCGGCAACCATGGAAAAAGCACGGGAGCATACCGCTGTAGCAAAAAGTTGTAGAAAAATACAATTCCATTTGCGCTAGAAATTCACATCGTATAGTCAGTGCATCTACTTTTTACTTATGCGTGGTCCACTGACGCAAACTTATCATTGGCTAATACAGTCCCAACCGCCCAATTTCGGGTTGGCGGTCTAACGCTAACCCTGCTGGATAGTCTTCCGTTGATGGCTTCCAGGCGGTCGTTAGTTTCTTTCTACTTATAACCTCTAGCTGTAGACCCTTTCCCCCAACCGGTGGTTTTTTTTATCACCCATGCACCATGAACCAGCGAGAGCGAGATATTGACTATCAGTGAGCGCTCAAATCGCTAAATAAAAATATATTAAATCCTACGACCCCGTACCGTAGCAAAGGTATAGCCTATTTGCATGAAGTGATCTCAGCTTACTCGAAAGTGACAGCTCCTCACAGAGACAGCGTTCCGTCATATGATCCCCTGGGCACGTTGCTCTGTTTTAATCGCATGTCTGTATGAATTTGGAGAAAAAAAGGGGGACAGATTGCTGCACCAGAGTGTCATTGTTCACTTTACCATAAACTTTGCGTACACTGTAATAATAAGAATTGTCCGACTTGGCTATATGCGCACCATCTGTATCCGGTTTCAAGCTGTCATGACCTGTGCGTCGGCAATCCCTGTACCATTTACAATAGTCCCCCCGTCGGTTACCTTCTCGAAAATGAAATACCTACCGTTGCCTATGCTCTCGCACTCGTTTCTGACGTAACTCAGGGGTAAATTTTAAACGAGCCTCAGCCAATCACGTCCGCCAGCTCCAAAGACGCAGGCAGTCTTCCCTTCTCTGGTTAACTCTTCAGGGGAAATCAAAGGGGGGTGGGACCACTGCATCGACAGAGCGCACGTCCACGAATATCTTCGCATAAGACGTATTCGTGTGTTCGTCTAATGCTGTATTCGTATTCGTCAAAACCCTTATCCAAAGGGATACGGATAAAGAATAATAATCTGTCGACCTGTACCGCTGATAATTCGGCTTCCGTACGTCACTTAACGTGACCCTCTTTTCCTTACTTCCTGCACGTAATGCACTATGCCCTCTCGCGCATAATATGCACTGCCTCCTCGGTTGGAATCTAAATGAACACATACAGGGGAAACGAAAGTATTCAGTTAGTAGGTCACCTGAGCGCTTGACGGCACAACTGATCTGCACTCATACTTTGATCCACTGTCAGTAGCGCTGGAGCGGAGAGGCAGGATGGCAAGACTCGACTGAACAAGTGTCAGGTGCTTTCTCGTTGGATAGAGCAAGACAGGACAAAACTGGTAAGCTCCAGACAGGACAAGAGCAGGACAAGAAGATAATCTGATCCATGATGGTAGATGAGATATTTATACTGATTGAATAAATGTAATAAAACCAAAAGAGTAAGATATTAAAACGATATAATTGCAGTGATGGATTGATGCAGGGTACGCCAGGGTCCGTCCAGATGGATATTATTTAATTACGGGGTAGAGCCCCTCGCGTCACGACATCCACTCTGTAACTGCTACGGTTGTTCGTTTAGTCAACCTCAGGGGGAAGGCGTTTCATTAAGGGGGTGGCTCATTTTTGACAAAACCAGTCCCTTTATATCCTGTCGGAGACTTTACATCTTCTCTTCCTCTTTTTTTTTTGATCATGCTTCGCCAATTTACTTTGTTTGCGTCCGTTTTCGAACTGCCCGGCGCGTTCAGGTAAGATAATCATGTCTGGGCACCGGTCGGTAGCTGACGCTTATCTCCTACATGTTAGTGCCATGAGCACTGACGAAATGATTGCCGCGGCGTTTTACGTCGTCGGCATCATTTCATGCCTTCTAGCTCTTTTTGGACCTTTTCATCCAAAAGTTTTCGCGTTCGTGCGTGACGCGACGTTCCTGGCCGGTGCCGCGCTCTTGTTCGCCTGGATCTTGTATCTCGGGCGGTTTCCGCGTTCCACGGGCTTTTGCTCGTTTTGTACTGTCTGGCATATGTTGCAGTAGTCCAGATCGGTCTGGCTGAAGCCTCTCGCCCGATATCGAAGCCCCATGCAGAGAGAGCTTCTCACATATCTCTGCGCAGAGAGGAGTCGATGCCGGATATGGAAAACCAACTACCGGCTGTACAGCCGGTGTTGTTTCGCTTGCAAATTCCGCTATACGCATTTCACGCTACCGCGTTTTTGTTCGCCGTCTTGGCAGGTAAGAGAAGCAGCTGAAAGGCTAACGTCAGCAGCGCGGGGGGAAGAGGGGCTGATCCAAGTTCTTCCATTTTGCTTAGACAATGGCTATTTCAAACCTCGTTCTGTTTACTATGGTGTCGCCCTTGGCTTCGTCCTTTCTGTATTGCTGTATGCATCGACAAACACACGTAAGGCCCCATAGTGGTTTTGGATGCTGTCTTTTGCAGGATTTTTCGTTGCCTTGGACTGGTTCCCTATGCGTGTAATCGAATTAGTCGGTCTTTCGGCGGTAATAATGGATGATTAAGCCTGAAATTGTTCTACTTGTAACAATTTGTGATGATATACCAGGCTTTACGAAATATTTTTAACATCAGGGTTAACATCATGGACTTGTTCGTCTCTGCACTTGTAAGTGCACCATACAAATGCAATTTTTGTTTGACACGGATCTTGCTGACAAGTGTATCGTCTATAGGGTAGCAGCATTGCCAACACTGTCATTGCTAGGGTGAGGAGTAAATAATGTTCATTTGTTTCCCAATGATATAACGTCCTTCTTTCACAGATGGGTTTCCCGACGATGGCCATTGCAGCTTGCTCCGCTGGCTCACTTTTGCGTATGTATATGTGTTCGATTTCTTCCATAAAATTTACTCATATATTTTCAGATATGATACTCGGCTTTGGCATCCCCTCAAGCTACCAAGCATTCAAGTCAGTACGACCTTATGAGCTCGACTTTAAACTTGTCATTTTTGCTTCCATTACTGGTTTCGACCCTGTAATCCTGGGTACTCTAATCTACGCAAACAGGAACGGTAACCGTATTAGCACGGTGCTCAGATCTTGGACGATCAACGTTTATATTGTACTATATATTACTATCAACATCTCCCTGGTCTGGAACTCTTTGTAATATGATTCCAATGATTTCTCCTTTGTCATTATAATATTAACCATCGGCATAGCAAAAGCCGCAAATCCTCACTTTCAAAAATGTCAAGCAATTGTTGACGGCCGAGAACCATCCATTAACCCGAATTTGAGTAAATCGAAACTAAGAGAAGTTTCAATGGTAGCACATGCATAAACCAGGATCTGCTTAAACTCGACCCCAAAACGGAAACATTTCGCGCGCTCTCTTGGAAAGGCCGTGTTTGGCGGCCTGACTGTGCCAGCCATCTGTTTCACTTCTTCCGGCGTTCTCCTGTTGCAATCCAGCATACTTGACTGCATTCTGTTGATAGTTGTTCACCGATTTCTTGAAGCCTACATATGCTGCTTCTCTTTAATTACAGGCCCTTTTGCCTTCAATAACTGTATTGCTCGTCGGAGTTCATGGCTCGTATGGCCATTTCGGGAGTCGTCACCTCCCTTGCCTCGACGCGTATACTTAGAGCAACGTATACGAAACAAGGCTCTACATGTTACGTAGCGCAAATTCTTTTTCAGAAGAGTAAAACGAATAGTTTGATGGTAAAGACTACATGATTCCAATCTCTTGCCAGCCGTCGATGCTCGATCGCAAGTAATCCGTCACCTCGCTTTGTGAAAACATATTGGCAAGAAGGACACTCACATGATTGCAGCTTGCAACAGAGATCAGGACTCGACGCTCTTTGAGTGTCAAGACTGTCTTCAAACTCATTTAGTAAAATTGCCTGAAGCGATTTGCGGAAGCAAACAAGGAGAAGAAACTAACAGCCCTTCGTGACCACACTTGTCGATCAAAAGTTCTGTTTGCCGTGGGATCGTCATCTCTCCGGTGTTTGCCTGATACGTGTCTCTTTCTCCATCAACCCACCCGCTACTTGCGGGATTAATCTGGTCTGTGCGGCTGTGTTCAACTTCGAAATCGACACATTCTTCTGCGTAAGCCCTATGGACTTTTAAATTGTTGACGTTGATTTGGAGTTCGGATATAGGAACGTCCCAGGGTTGGAATAAATCTTCACTCTTTGCGATTGCTGTCATCTTGTGCATCGCCTGCCGGGACATTCAACACGGAACGAGCTACTGCATGTGTCAGAATAGTGGCGTTTGAGGAAGATGGCCTTGACGAGCGGTGCTTTATTCGATGGCTGCGGCATGCTTCTGCCTTTTTTATTTAAAGAGTTAAGGGTCAAGTGAGTTTCTGAAACTTATTTAAGAGAACCTTAAAGCACGAGAACTCGCGGCCGTCATTTGTTCACTTGAAGGCGAAGGGCAAAGGTGGACGAGCGATAGGAGATAACGTCGCGGTTTCTCAAAATTGCGAATGATTTTAGAGTTCTGTGCATGATAAGCGTATCAATTGGCTCCGGCGTTCAGGGCAGACGAAAAAACCCGACCTCTTTATCGACTGGCTGGTTTGGCCCAATTAGGAGATGATGCAAGGAGGCTTATCTAGATTCGTTCTTCAAGCGATCATAGTATAAAAACATTCCGAGTATAAAACGTCCTGTTTAATGCAAAAATCCTTATTTCATCTTCTTCATAAGGAGGTCTAAAGTACCCAATTAAAGACGGCCAATATTTCTATGCATAGCGCACGCAATTCCGACTCGAGGATTAGGCGATCAGCCTTTTTGTTCTTTTCCTTGTGTCATCTTGAGACTTCGTGTGACACAGAAGCTACCGTTTCAACGATCCCGCCTGATCATTTGATACAGCTTCAACATTTAAAAGCCAAGACGAATTTGTTTTCTTTTTCTTTTCTTTCCGTATTCTCCTTTTCTCCCTTTCAAAACATGTATTCACAGTTCCATCGCCACGACCATTCATCTTATGCGCCTCTTGTTACCACAGCTCCTGCTTACACCACGGATAATTTTGGTTCGTTGGACCAAGCATTCCTGGATATGATGATTACCGATTACACTTTACCCACGCAAGACCTCTTTGGGAACGAGATTGAGTATACATCGCCCGCAACCCCGGGATCCGATTGCTACTTGATCAACAGCAGCAATAGCAAAGACAATGTCTTTGGAGAAGTCTCAACAGGACCATGGCTATCAGATTACACTTCGCCACTACAGCACCATCCTACAACCACTCTGTACGATTCACCACCACTTTCTTCCTTCTCCAGAGATTCTTCAACCAATGATGCGTTTATGAAAGGCTCTGTTCCTGCGAGCGTTTCACATGTTCATCCGCTTCAGGTGCTTTCCCCTCTGGCATGCGATTCCCTTTTAACTTCGGCTGCGATGAACAATAACAGCAATAGTAGTGGTGGTGGTGGCGGCAACAGTAGTAGTAGCAGCAGTAGTAGTATTATCAACAGTCCACAGCATGTCATGACAGATGACATGATGTTTGGTATCGATATGCCCTCGACTGTTGTTACGCCATCTGGTTCAAACGACAGCAGCATCACATCTACGTCACCAACACCGCATAACAGCCATAACGATGACAATGACGATGAAGAAGAACACGTGAACGAACCAACTATCCTCCCTATGCCCAAGGAGGAACCAAGCGAAGAAGAAGAGGAAGAAGCAGAAGAAGAGGATGATCATGATAGCGATCCTGATTGGTCAATGACGAGCACGCGGCGTACCTCAAACCACCACCGCCAACCATCATCATCCAACCGACGGCGGCGGCAGCACGTGCGCAGAACCACCAAGAAAAAAAAGAAAGCATCCGCCATGGCGCCTTTAGCCGGATCCGATGGCATCATTCGGTGTACAAACTGCGAAACTACCAATACACCGCTCTGGCGGCGTAATCCTGAAGGCGAACCTCTCTGCAACGCCTGTGGTTTATTTTTTAAGCTACACGGTATTGTCAGGCCCCTCAGTCTCAAAACAGACGTCATCAAAAAGAGGAATCGGTCAGGTCATTCCGTTCATAAACGAAGCCCCAAGCGACGCTAAGAAGAACCAAACTCTTTCCCTCCCTCTCTCGTTTTTGTACATATCGTATATGGTGCCCGCAGGGGGCACCTAATTTCTACATCCCCCGCCCATAGCTTCCACCTCGTTATGTATATCGTTCTCTGTCCTTGCTGTTTCGCATAGTTTACGTACCAACCAATACCGAGTTGATGCATAAACATCAACTTCTCTGAAAGTGTGTTTCGATTGAATGCCTCTCAAGCTACTGTCACAGTAGTACATAGGACGCCTCAACTATCCCGTATAAATAAAACTAGAATTGTAACAATCTACATCAGAAACGGTCGAAACATGTACTTGAGCCCTTGAGCTTCATTGCTGGATTACCATGAAATGAAACGTTAATTAAGTTTCCCACGTATTCGAAATCCGATAAAGTACGCACCTCTTTCCGGTTGATACTCGAAATGGTGCTTACGCAGGCACAGCTAGAGCAGGTACATTCAGCATTTATAGAAAGTTCCTATTCAAAAAGAGCCCGCTCATTCTCGTGTGCACACGTAGTTTGATCGCGATGGGTTAGATGAAGAAACGTGGCCTTTTTCCATTGGGTTATTCCCATACCCTGACCAACAATTTCATACACACACCCCTTAGCTTTCTAGTCATTGAAGACTTTTTCTCAACGTCCGAGGCAGAAAAGCTCAAGCAGCATGCCGAGAAACTCTTGCAAGACTTTTCACTCGAGGGGCACCCCATGACGCGTTTCTCGACAGGAACTGGACAAGACAAGAAACACGTAGGCGACGACTACTTTTTGAATTCAGGAGACAAGATCCGCTTCTTTTTCGAAGAAGGCGCCTTTGATGATGACGGCAAGCTCAAGATACCAAAGGAAAGAGCTATCAACAAAATTGGTCATGGTAGGGCTACCTTCGAACACAGAATTAGCTACATACCATTGACCTTTGGGAATCCAGCACTGCATGTCTTGGATCCATGCTTTCGAGAGTTCTCATTGAATGACCGGGTCTCGGCCATAACACGAGACTTGAAGTTTACTGACCCGAGGGTCTTGCAATCCATGATCATCTTCAAGGTATCATGATCTATGATATCGCCTGTTTTCTTCCTTTTAACCGACTGTGTCCTTGATAGCAACCTTACATTGGTGGACCTGGTAGGATAAAACAAACCGTGATATATCAGTTGCGCTCTCTATTAACTGGTATTCGCATAAGTGCCTTCACACCAAGATTCCTCTTTCTTGTACACTGAGCCGTTATCAGCTATTGGATTCTGGTTCGCCCTGGAAGACTGTACGGAGACGAACGGTTGCTTGTGGTTCATCCCGGGTTCGCACAAAGGTAAGTTGCGCAAACTATGCAAGATTCTCATAATCATAACCGTCTGCGAGTATAGACACGCCTATCACACGGCGGTTTGTACGGGACCCAGAGGGCAATGGCACCAAGTTCATCGGCGATGAGACGCTTACTGTCGATGAATCGAGATATGTTAAAACAGAAGTCAAAGCTGGTATGTAGAGAATCGGTAAACCTATACATGGTACGAAGTTAACCCGAGTGCACCTTTTGCTGTCAGGAACACTGGTACTTATTCACGGCAGCGTAGTGCACAAGTCTGCGCCAAACTATTCTGAAAAGTCGCGTTATATCTACACGTTTCATGTCATTGAGGGAAGTGCCCACTACCCAAGTGATAACTGGTAATGTCCAAGTACTTTGTAATCGCTCTCTTTGGTGTCCAATAATTAAGCGTTCTTTCTCCTTGATAGGTTGCAACCTACTCCCGAAATGCCATTTACGGCTCTTTGATCCTAAAGCCAAGCATTTAGTATGTAAATCTACGCTTACAGAGATTCTCGCGCTCAAATGCATGTTGGAACAAGTTTAACTTGAGTTCGATTTTGCTTCGTTGACATATCTCTTGAACCTTTTTATGCTTCCTATTATCCTTCTTTCGCTTCTTTTTACTGTGATCTACTTCCGTCGTGGACGGAACAGGCAATAAGAAGACAGCAAGTTGGAAGATAATGGGCAATACCTCGGGAAGCCATCCTTTCTTTTGTGTATGGATAGTAATCTTGTATCTGGACTAGAAAGCATCCATGGATGCATCAATTGAAGGTCGTAACTGGTAGATTTTTAAAGAACTCGATGAGAAGAAGAGCACGCATACGTATAGACATTGACAAGTCTTGCTCTTCGCGGCTTGTAGAACGATCAAATACAGCTCGGACGCGGAGGATAAGAATCGCTCTAATGTTTTGCAGAAGAATGTCACAAACGCAATTGCGACAGCTGCAGTAACGGCCGCCGACACGATCGACGCGTTCCAGGCGTGTGTCGCGCTAACCTCTGGCGACTATGGACGACTACCAACCTTCGCCACCAACTGCCACTTTGGAAGCGTTGAACAAGTTCATCGGTGGACCCTCGAAAGCCTGCTATGGAAAATTGCCGAGACTCAACCAGCGGTATGCCTCACAGCCAACCTGGCGAGTCTCAATCTTGTCTATACGTTTCGCGAGCTACAAAAGGCTGGTTTAGTATACGGACAGGCCAAGTTTGTGGACGCAATGTTCCCCGCTATGTCGCTTCCCCCCCCCCAACCACTGTAGCCTCTTTCTCATCATATTTTTCAGACGCTCGCTCGCCTTCCCACATTATAAACAGATTAAAAAGCCGCGGATCGCCTCGCGAACTTTGTCCTAGCCCACGGACCCAGGGTACTACGACTTTCCCCGGTCCTATCAACCAACGCAACTGCAAAGGTAAGGCACGGACACATTTATCCGTCTCATAGATGAAACTAAACCGTTTACAGATAAGCAACTGCCCACTGGCAGAAACAACAAGACCAGTTCTTCTCCAAAGAGCTTTCTGCCATCGTCCAAGAGTGCGTTGCTGACGACCTAATTCCACCTGAATTGAAAGTAATACTTTCAAACTCTGACAGTATGGTCTCAAAGCTTTCCTTATTCTAGCTGCTCTCGCCACTCTTTACAATTCAAACATCCCTATACACGCCAATCTTTCACCCAATTTGTCCTCTCTTTCTTCCTTTGAAACCCTTCGTTCGCTATCTTGGACCACCTGTGCCGATGTACTATGTAATAATATGCCCTTGTCAAGATTATACTACTCTCGCCTGTAATGCTTTGACATGTAATAACAATATGCGGCTTTGTGTGTAAAATGGTAATTTGTGGACATCTTGTTTCAAAAGAGTCATATCTACGTCCCATAGTTTGAGCTCCGGATCTGTGATGTTATGTCTAAGCCCATCGGAATGGGACGATACATCCCGCCTCGTTGGTCTCGCCAGAATGTGGAGGGGTAAACTCTTCATGAACTTAGTGGCCTGAGGCGCAGCTTTTGGGGGGTACGAGCCAGTCAATCCCTGCTAATGCAGGTACTAAGTGTCCGGGAACCGAAAGCGCAGCAAGGTCAATTGAAGCTGTTACTTGGCCACGCAAGAGAAGCCCTCGATTGCCGATTCTCAAATTTAGTCTAGAAAGCGCTCTAGTAGTAGTAGGACATGTTTAAGCACATGTACCTCTCAGAAGTGTTTTCTGTTGAGTTTGCCTAATATAGAATGAATACATAGTACCAACCTTAAAGAGCACTTCGTCAATCCACTTGTGGAAATCGGCTCCAAAGCATGGCACTCGTCACATTGACGGCTCCTTTGTGCATTGAGCTTCGTTTGATCATTAGCTTTCTCGCCGTCCGTAAATATTGACACCATAATTATTCTTATAAAGCCATACAGCGATGTTCCATGATAATTGTGTACATACATAGTGCGAAATACTCATTCTGACTATGGAATCAATGCCCATATTTGGTCCTTTTCCGTCCCATCCCATTTTTTTAATATCATTATCTAATCAGATGCTTCTTAGATCGCGCCTCAATTACCATAAGTTTGGTGCGTGTTCTGAGTCCTTACGCAATAGTCGGTCTAATGGCCTGCATAGCCGCCTCGGGCTTGGTCATGCTGTGTCTTGGTGCACAGATGTCTCTATATGGTTGACGTTGCGCGGAGTTAGTCCTCCAGTCCAAACAGACCTACGTACCACAGAATTAAAGTTGCATGAACTGCATATCATATTTTGTCCGAAAGACTAACTTTTTCTGGTCGATCAGATCCGCGCCATCATGCGTCATCTTTCTTACTCCGAGCCAAAACGGTTAACTAAACCTTACAATTCACAAAGTCATACAGACACGCTTTATATCGAACGCAATGCATGGTTATAGAGAAAAATTGGAAGTCGTTGAGATTCAGGGCTTTATTGTGAAAGAAGATGATAGACAAATAATTTAATAACTGTGTGCGACAACGCCCTCAATGGCCGTTCCAGGAACCGCAGTCCCTTTTTCCGTGTACCGCGCGTTGTTCAGATCAACATTATACGAGAGGGCTTTTCAGAATGAATGCGTGTACGACGGCCGCTCACCGACATTCAAGGTTCAACGACAAATTCTTTGTTCTCAATAGTAGGTTAATAATAATAAGGTTGCAGAATCTGCTCAGCCGCTAGAACCTTGCCATGCGTTTCAAGTAGGAGCGTAGCGGAGCCTGTCAGCTTGCGCATTAAGTCGCACATGGGCCCGTATGTCGGAATAAGACGAGCGGGGAAATGAAGGACACAAAGCCTCGCGAAGAAAAGTTCTTGGGACCTCAGCAATTAATTGATGTGAATCGAGTACAAACCTTTATGATGTTGTTGCCAAATTGTAAGAACCCAAAGACTTGTTCCATCATAAAGAGAAGGACGACTCGAATCCGGAACGATTGAACGGATGAAAGGACTCTTTAGGTACCTTGCTCTCATTCTGGCTTTTGGCAAAGGAAACAAGAAGCCTGAATGATTAAGGTTGTCAGCGTCTGTGAGTGAACACAGACTGTAACAACCGCAGGGAACCGAAAAGTCGAGATCAAAAAGGTATAAATACCCTACAGAGCACAGACGGTCGCAGAGCATCAACAACCCATCTCCAAACATCATGTACTCTTCCCTCAAGTTCCTCTCTCTTGCTGCTATCTTTGGCCTTGTTTCAGCCCAATCCAATGTCCAGATCGTCGTCAAGAACCAGTGCAGCTATGACGTCGTAGTCGGCCAGCTCACGAACGGGAACAGCAACGTCCAGAACGACCTTGTCGCTCAAGGCGCCACGAAATCCTATCCTCTCCCCAGCAACTGGCAAGGCCGCTTTTGGGGGCGCAATGCCAACATCTGCAACACCTCGAACTGCCCTGCTGAGAGTGCCGCTAACCCAGCATCTCTGGCCGAATTCACCTTTAGGGGTAGCGGTGGCAGCGACTTTTACGACGTCTCCTTCGTCGACGGCTACAACTTGCCCATCTCCATCTCTCCCATTAGCCCCTCCAATGCTGATAGCAGCAACCACTACAGCTGTGGCTCTCCGGCTTGTGCAAACCTCCCCAGTTGCGAAAGCGACATGCAAGTGACAGTCAATGGCCAGTTTGCAGGCTGCAAATCCGCATGCTCAGCCTTCAATCAACCTCAATACTGCTGCACAGGTTCCTACAGTACTCCTGATACTTGCAAACCGAACCAGTACTCACAAGCCATCAAGTCCGCTTGTCCTGATGTCTACTCTTACGCTTATGATGATGCCACGAGCACATTTACTTGCGTTGCTCAGGGTTATACGATTACTTTCTGTCCTTAATCACCAGATTGTACTTTAGTGCCATTGTATTGAATAAATGCTCCATATATTTACCGTGAAGGTTTTCCTTCGGGCTTTTTGACCTAGATAGTAAATTGATCAAGTCTTGGTGTGCTGGACGATCAAATTAGTTTTACTAGTCAACTTCTTAGCAGAAGGAGTGTGTGTGAACATATTCGACTACTCTAAAAGAAAGCATCATATGGCAATCGACCGTGAACCAAGCGAAGCTATTTATGGGCATCTCTCCTGGTCTCCGACGGTCCCACACCTCATTAACCCCTTCTTGCAGAAGTATAACGCATTTAACGGACCACAATGGTGTTTCTGATATCTGCCATAAGGAAATGGATCAGTACAATATCGCATTACACGTTGCCTGTGATAGAGTAAATCCGGTCGCTGTAGACAGAACATCTCATGAAGAAGTTACGCATACAGTTACATATAGACAATGAGCAAACGTATTTGAGAAGCCTTTTCTGCCAAACAAACACAAGAAAACTGTCCTTCTCTTTTGAGGAAGACATGCTCAGCAACAGGCCTATCAGAAGTTGGCGTATGCTTCAACTCAAGAACCTGCAAATAAGGAACTGTGCAATACGTCTCAAGAATTGATGGATCAAGCCGTGGCGTGCTTCCAACAGACCTTGAAGTCACGACAAGCGGTGATACAGCCATCGCCCTGGCTCAAGTGACAGCAAAACGCACACTCTGGTCTCAAGCGGCTCCAATACCTCCGGTTGATTTTACTCAATTGTAACAGATCATCTTGGACGTATTGGACGGAACGGACCCACAGGCGAGCTGTTAACTTCATTAGTGCGCACGACTTGCACTTTCACACGCTCTTATGGGACACATGGTCGTGCTACGCCAAAGTCCTATCTCATCCGAGAGCCATAGTACTGGAGATGATATAGAAGGCAAAGGTCAACAGAGAACAATGGATGCAGGTATCAGGAATTGAGACATAGGCAAATTCTACAAAGAAATTTGCCGTAATGAATTTATTATAGGGACAGTAATTAGTCATTGTTAACTATATCGGTAGGGGAAACCTTATTTTACTATTCCACCGTTGACTTTGTCTGCGAGCGAGCGAGCAAGTACGTAGAATAAGGTCAGCGACCAAGAAAGCTTTAGCGAAGCACGATAGTACTACCTTTGCTCATGCTCCAGTGTGCCAAATGGAACATTCCCAATATCAAAATGATATCCATCGCATCGGAACTCTGTGGCACAATGACCATTCACTGCCGAGTCTCGCTTTGAAGGTACAACCAATGGCGTTCAAAAGGCAGTGACACGGAAAAGCCGCTTTAGTCATCCGTGAGCAAATACAGGGTTGCTTATCAAAGCGAAATGATTACTCTTTTTTCTCAGGGTTTACGTGGCTGGACCAATGGATCGCTTACATACAGCTTTTGAGGGTTGTTGATTAGCAGTATTATTTTTTCCACAACGCTTTGTGACACGGGCACAACTATAAATGCGGGGCTGCGTCTCTTTCTCCACATTCGCACTCTTTTCATCTTTATTCTGATGAAACTGACTTCCATTGCTGTAGCCGCTGCCTTTGTGGCAGCGGCTACTGAAGCAAAGACTTGGTTATTTCCGATTCCCCAGTCCGTGGAATGGACTGACCATATTGCTCCTTTGCACCATAACTTCAAGATACGCGGCGCACAGAACAAGCACGTCAGGAACGCTGCTCGACGCTATCTGGATCTTATCTACAAGGAAAGCTGGACGCTTGTCCAAGTTGCTTACCACAATCAGACCCTCAGCAACTCTGGCTCGCCCTTAACAAGTCTGGATATTTTTGTCAAGGACAACAACATCAAGCTCCAGATGGGCTTGGACGAATCCTACTCGCTAAACGTACCTGCCCATGGCGGTGCGGCCACTCTGGCTGCTGAAACTTGGGTCGGCGCCTTACGTGGCCTGGAGACATTTTCCCAGCTCGTGGTCAGCGGCAACGGCCGCAAGAACCTGGTCGCGCATACAGTCAACATCTCTGACTTCCCAAGCTTTGGCCACCGCGGCCTGTTGCTCGATACATCCCGAAACTATTACCCGACAACCGATATCCTTCGTACCATTGATGGCATGGCATACAACAAGATGAACGTGTTCCACTGGCACGTAACCGATTCTCAATCATGGCCTCTCCAAATGATCTCGCACCCCGAACTGGCTGACAAAGGCGCCTACAGCGACGAGGAAGTCTACACGCCCGCCGACGTCAAGCGCATTATCGAATACGCCGAGGCACGAGGCGTGCGCGTCCTTCTCGAGCTAGACATGCCCGCCCACACCAGTATCATTCACGAGTCCCATCCGGACTACATGGTTTGCTACGACGAGTTCTGGTCCCCATACGCTGCTGAGCCCCCACCGGGCCAACTCAACCTCATCGACGACCGGGCTTGGCAACTCGTCAAGGATATTGTCAAAGAAGGCACTGAACGTTTCCCGGACTCGCTGTACCACATTGGTGGCGATGAGATCAACGCTGCCTGTTACGAGACCAATCAAGACATTGTCAAGTATACCAGGGAACACAACATGACCACCAATGAACTTTGGTTTGAGTGGACCAACAAACTCGTTGACTACGTTCACAACGACCTGAAGAAACGCATCATTGTTTGGGAAGACCCTCTCAGAAATGGCGGTAGTTTACCAAAGGAAACGATTGTCCAGGTCTGGACTGCGCCACCGCAGAATTACACGGTAAAACCTCCCCCACCCCTCCTCAGCCCGAACCACTGATCCTCACCGTATTATTACAGAGACTTGGTCACGACGTTATCATCTCAACTTCGGATTACTTTTACCTGGACTGCGGCTTTGGAGGTAAAAGCAAATTAATTTGTAGAGTAAGCAAAAAGATGTATAACGCGTGACCTATTTGCAGGCTGGCTCGGTGATGATCCTCGCTACATTAGCCCTACTCAGCAAGCTACGCCTGACGACACATTCAACTATGGCGGCAGTGGCGGCTCATGGTGCGCTCCATACAAGGTATGATGTGCCGTGATGAGGCCAACCGAAATGATAATAAACTTCGGGGCCGATGCATGAATAGACATGGCAACGTATCTATACCTTTGACATGACGTACGGCGTACCGGATGATTCTCCAGGCAAGATTTTGGGTGGAGAAGTCGCGTTGTGGTCCGAGCAATCGGGCCCGACTGTGCTCGACAGCAAGTTGTGGCCTCGCAGTGGTGCAGCGGCCGAAATTTATTGGTCCGGCAGCTATGACAAGGACGGCAACCGCAGGACGCTGGGTGAGGTGCTTCCTCGGTTCAGTGATTGGGTGTTCCGTCTTCAGGCACGTGGACTCGCGGCTGCACCTATCCAGCCAAAGTGGTGCTTCAGGCATCCTGAAATGTGCAATTTGAACGACCCAACCAAACAAAACGAAAAGAACTGAATCAGCTTTTACCATTTTAGCGCACCAATAAAAGGAAGAATCTGCTTGGATCATATCAGCATCCTAATTGCCCAGTGTTGGGCCGAAAACGTTACCGTGAAAAGAGTTTTCAAATATAACAAGTAGCTACTGCTATATTCCAGGGTGTCCGGGAGCCCTGTGCTGGTCCAGTGACTAGTACTCGCTTTCAGGTTTGATGTTTCACTTGTTTCTTGAAGACCATACAAACATTGGGGTGGGTCATTTGATGACTGCAGGCGTCATAAGCCCTGATTTGGGCGAAATACACAGGGAAAAAACGATGCTTGAAGGGTGCGGAAGACTACAGGAACGTTGGTGCACACTTCCAAGTTTGGGGAGATATAACTCATCCCCTGCTTTCTTAGAAGACGGGCTTCCGTTATCCTGGCTATGCACGATGCTTCGGACTGCAGGCTTTTACTGTGCAACCTGATTCCGTCATTGATCGTCGATCCCTATGAGATGGAAAGACATTTTCTCCTCGGAGAACGAGGACAGCTACTGATGCTTTCTTGCAGTGGGCTCTAGCAGGATCTTTTATCAGCAGATCCTTCCCGCGTTCAGCAAAACGTCAGCTGCTACAATGCTGACTTCAACAATCAATCCCGCAGCACAGGTTAAGGGTGCCTTGGAGGGTCCGCTCTGATGAGAGGGTATAGGCAAACGCTCTTTGGCCTCACGCAATAGCAGTCGATGTAAGCGGTCAGGTTTGTATATGCTAAGAATGATATGTTCATTGGCGGTGCATATCTTTCTTCCAGCGCGCTTATGCAGTAGAGGACGAATCGCGCCTTTTGAAAATGCGATAGCTTGCCTTTTTTCCTTCCCCAAAGATAAGACACTGTATTTCTTCCTCAACCCGTCACTAACAACACTATAAGACATATATATAATGGCGCAAGATGAAAGGATCGCCTACTTTGCCGCACTGTGTGAGCAATTGTACAATCCGAAATCCTCACAGGAGCGTGACCAAGTCCAAAAGATGCTCGAGTATAGCTTTCCGACCTTTGCTGATGAAGCTGGTAGTGGGATCGCAGCAGCCACATTGCAGCAACAGCCTCCTCCTCCGGGCATGGAGAACAGCCCAAGCTTCGCCATCGTGACACCGACCGACACCGCTTCTGCGTTGCGTGTCCTGTTGGAGAGCTCACCAAACCCATACGTTCAAACATTCTGCTTGTCCAGGTTAAAACAGCTTGTCCAGGCTCAGTTTACCATTTTCTCGAATGAGACAAAGCTGCAATTGCGTAAGTATGTTGGAGCCAACTCTGTTCAGGATCAAGTAGCTCAAGGAAAAGCGCCGCATATTTTCCTTTTTCAGGGACGTTCTTGCTCGAGTACTCTTTTATGCATCCTGATTTACAACCGTTCATTATCACGCAACTGGCAGGCGTCTTGGCGTTGCTTACGCGGCTAGGATGGCTTGATTTGGACGAGTTTCAGAACGTGGAAAAGGATATCAACCAGTTCCTTCAGGTAAAACTTTGACGAACTGTGATCTATGGTTTTTGGGCCTTCTTGTTCACGTTTGCGAGTGTGTGTACCATGATAGGCATCCGTGAGCCACCGTATCGTTGGTATGCAGATGCTGGCGGTCTTGATTCAGGATATCAATGCGCCAGGATCCGTGCGCTACTCGGCAAAGTTCAGAAAAGCTGGTAAGCATAGCAGAGAGAAAAAAGATCAATAGCTTTGCTTACATGGGCAGGGTGCTTGTTTTAGCTGCGGCCTTTCGGGATACCCAATTGTTTAATATCTTCGAATCCACATTTGAGACGTTGACTGAATTGATGCGGCGTACGATACCCTTTGATCATCGTGAGTATGAAGGTTCTTTCACCTAATTATCAGATCTCTCATGCCTTTTTTTTTCACAGCTGGGCAAGAGGATCGGATGAAAGAGGCAGTCCTCAATGTCCTTATCAAGTGTCTTTCGTATGATTTTGCTGGGACAACGCTGGATGAGGCAGGCGAGGATATGGGTACAGTTCAGGTAAATTCATTGCTTGAAAGACTCATGGATCCAATCCTTTTTCTAATGAGATTTTTCAAAAGGTCCCTGCTAGCTGGCGACCCATTTTTGAAAGCGAAAATTTTGTGCCGACTTTATTTAATGCTTATCGAGAATTTCCGCCACCATTGTCTGCAAAGGTATGTAATACATTTGGGAGTTTGTGGCCGCATGGCTGCTGTTGACGATTAATCGTCCTTGCGAAAGGTTATGGAATGCTTAGTCTTGGTGGCATCAGTGCGTAAAGCATTATTCGGCGGCGACGCGGAACGGTCGAAATTCGTACTGGCTATCATGCAAGGTGTCCGGGATATCATAATAACTTCGCAAGGAATGAACGATGTGGATAATTACAACGAGTTTTGCCGGCTTCTATACAGATTCAGGGCGACCGCACCGCTGAATGAAATGGCTGAAAAACCGGGTTATCTCGAATGGATTGGTTTGGTCGCTGATTTCACTATGAAGGCTATCCAGTCGTGGAAGGTGAGTAATGGTAAGGTTCTGAGGTTCAGAATACCTTCTGATCTTTTTGGGTCATTTAGTGGGCCCCGAACACGGTGTCGTACTTGTTGGGTTATTGGTCTCGTATTGTGCAAAGCATGACGTATTACCAGCAATTAGGAGACGTTACGGTGCAGAAACTGGGAAGCATCATGGTGGAGGTAGGTCTCAAATCGACGGTTATATTGTCGACTCTGTGTAACTTGGCTGCAACGATTGTAGTTAACGCGCGTCTATATATCAACAAATGTTGACTCTGTTCCTGCGAGGATGGAGGAAATGCTAGATGGTAACGCGTCGAAGCAAGAGCGTCTTTATTTATAAGAGCGCGATAAACTAATCTCAATGCGCTTTATCTTGGAATATAGATCCGCTTGAAAACGAGGAGTCTTTGGTGGACACTTTGGGTATGCTGGGCCAAATTGCTCGCTGCAAGTACAAAGAGTCATGCGCTGGACTCATCAGCGAATTCGATCCTATTGCTGTACAATATCAAGTAAGAGACAGCTTAAAATGGACTTCTGCTACCTGCTTCTTACTGAACATAACTTAAGGGGCTCATTGAGGAAGCAACTTCTGGTATGACGACAGGGGAAGGACTGCGAGAGGCCCTGGAGATAATAGAAACGAAGTTTGCATGGCTTGTGTATATTATTGCAGCTTTTGTGGGAAGCAGACCTGTGAGTTCTGAAATTTGTTTATGACTGACTTTGCCTAACCTTTTACTCGATTAGGCTTTTTTGAGCTCGGACGATCTTGATACAGTGGACGGAGAATTGACTGCCAAAGTTCTTCAGCTCATGGATGTGTATCAAACTCTGCGTAGCCAGCAAGGGAATATAATCTTGAACCAGAAGCTAGATTTGGCCTTTGTATACTTTTTTATGCAGTTCCGAAAAGCGTACATCGGCGAAACGACAGGAAAATCGGTAAGCGTAAGGGTGCCTTTACCATGTCCATCTCTTCCGGGCCAGTGTGCTGACTGGTTGTCATCTTGTCCAGGTCTATAACAAGCTCGTCGAGCTGTTCGGCATCAGTGATCAGATATTGATGCTCAACGTAATTATGCGTAAAATGTAAGTGCTTGCCAGGGTTCTTTTGCGCGGTCTGTCTCATGTCACAGAGTAACAAATGGCTTTTAGCGTAAACAACCTGCAATACTGGGCCAACAATGAGCTGGTCATACGTCAGACGCTAGAGCTATTCAATGAGCTGGCAAGCGGGTATTGTGCAAAGCATTATCAGGGCAGAGGGATGAAAGCGGAGAATTCATTAGGCACCACCGCATCATCAGGTACAGCGCAGTGAAGAATATCCGGAAAATTGAAACGACGCAGTTGATTCTCCAGAACCACACATCGAGCGAATTCGCGTTCTTTGTAAACGAGAAACATCAACACAACCGAATGCTATACTATCAAGTACTATGTAAAATTCTGTTTGCGGAGGATAGCTCTGAGCGAGAATTTTACGACTTCATGAAACCTTTCGAGATGCGGCTCGAACCATTACAAGCTCTAGACAGCGTAGAAGCCTTTCGGCAGGATCCGGTCAGGGTAAATATCACAGAACCGTCAAGAAAGGGAAAGCATTAGCTAACGAAGATCTCAACTTGTAGCGCGCTGTGAATGATGTATTTCGGGATTTACGCGGTTTTATCATGCCAATATCGAGCCGGCGCAACTTTTCGCTCTTCTTTAATTGGTTTTACCCAGAGTACATGCCGATTCTGCTGCGGGCACTTGAAGCCTACTCACCAGACCCGGTTGCAAATACCCTGCTCAAATTCTTTGCAGAATTCGTTCATAACAAGAGCCAACGCCTTAGCTTCGAAATTTCATCACCTAACGGCATCCTGATGTTCCGTGATACGAGCCAGGTGATCTCGACTTTTGGCAGGCATATCTTGGAGCGGCAAATTACGAGCGAAAGCGATAAATACCCTTACAAGTGAGTTACCTGTGGGCTTCATATGCAGAATCCTTATAATGACACGCAACACCGGTTGCTCTAGGTATAAAGGCATGTCCATTTGCTTCAACATCTTGTCACGTTGTCTTGGCGGGCGGTATATCAACTTTGGAGTGTTCTGGTTATATCAAGACAAGGCCATTGACGAGGCATTCCAGATGATGTTTCAGCTTATGCTTAATATCCCACTTGATGACTTGATGGTATGGAAGCGAGCGCACTCAAACGGACACTAGCTAACCTTAATATCTTGCTTGCTTTAGGAATTTCCGAAATTGGCGCGGTCATTTATCGTTATGCTTGATGACCTTTCACAAGAGCAACTGATGGCGTTACCGACGATGGCTCCGGATACGTTTTTATATATCATGCGGGCATGTGAGCAGGGTGTAGAATCGAGTGACACTTTTATACGGTCCCATGCTTGCTCAGCCATTAGTAACATTGCCAGTTTTGTGGTGAGGGAGACAGAACGGCGTGAATATGCTAGTCGGAGAGGATCCAGCGAGTCCAGTGGCACCGTGGTGGACGAGTCAGTGGTTGTGTCTCCCGGTCGGCGGCGTTCGTCGAATTCACCACCAGGAACACATTGGCTGATGACCTACTTGACACAGTTTCCGACGCTACTCCCATCCGTGTTTGTCACTGTATTCAACTTGGTCTTGTTTGACGATAACCAGGATCAGTGGTCATTATCACGTCCATTGTATGCTCTCATGCTACTCCAAAAAGAGGCAAGTAAACTTTTCCTTTAGCGGCGGCGGGTCGATCACAGTGTTTACACACGGTTCCTGTATGTAGTATGCTATCAAATATATCAATGATGTTATCCAGCAACAATTGCCCGAGCGACGCGAATTTGTTGCCAAGGTATGTAGCAAAACCACATAAAAGACGGAAAGGGGCTAGGAGAAACAAAAGGGATAACTTATAAATTATAGGCCCTGAATAACCTGATGGAAGGCATTGGATGGACCTTATCAACAAAGGATCGAGAAAGATTCTCCCAGAACGTGTCCGCTTTCCGTCGCGAGTTGGCCATGAATAATGTGGTTCTTGTGCCAACCAAGTAGAGTGTAATAATAAAACAAAGGAAACAAAACAGGCGTCGTGTGTCACACACACACATCACGGATCCTAAAAGCCGGGCGTTCAGTAAAGTGGTTTTTCCTTTTATTGGCATACCCGCCCTTCCCGTGTAAAAGAAAGTTACGGTTACCGTCGCACAACATGTGCGTCGGGAATGTCCGTGTCAAACCAAACATGTGACGTGGTACGATCCAAATTTACCATCTTTAAGAGCGAGAGAGAGATATACAGAGGTCTCCAAAATACACACACTAGAAAAGGATAAAAGCAAACGTAAAATGCATAAGCAAAGCTGTACAAAGGGTGGAGGGGAAAGAGGGGTTGTTTAGTTTGGTGTTGGGGCCTGTTGTTGTTGTTGTTGTTGTTGTTGTTGCTTGTTCTCGGCATCTTCAGTCATAACATTCACAGTTTGTTGTTGCTTAGGCGAAAGATGGGGCTGGGTTGCTTGATTGCTGTTTTCTGCTAGGGCAGGCGAAGCACTTGTCTTCGCTGCCGGATGATCAGACGAAGTCGGTGGTGGCGGCGGAGCAGCAGCAGCAGTAGTAGTAGTAGTTTGTTGGTTTGGCGAACGTGGTTCGCTAGGTGATGCCGAGGATTCATAGTTGTCTACAATCATACGCGTGGACATAACATGGCTGTGATGAGGCGACGACGGCAGCCGCGGCCGTTTCTCGTCCGTGCTGTCGTCCTCCTCGTCTGCCATCTCCAAATGTCTCTTGTTGCTGCTCCCAGTCGACGCCTCTGGCACAACGCCCTTTTGACCGGCCAAGCTCATTAATGTCCCAGCAGCGGCACTCTGGGTCGTATACTCATCGTTCATCTTTCGTTCTTCATTATTATTATTGCCGCTGCTGCTACTGCTACTGCTACCAATCATCTGCTGCTGCTGCTGCTGCTCAGCATAATGATGATGACCGCCGCTGTTGCTTCGACTGCGTGCCATCTGCTGATCATCAGGATCAGACGCGCGTCGAGCATGCTCCTGCTGCTGCATCGGATACTCGGGTGCTGGCGGCGGCGATGCTGCTCTACGTACTGGTGCAACGCTGTCACTCAGACGTTTCGTGCTCAAAGGCGCAGGGAACCTCTTTTCATCCTCGTGCCGTACAGGTTCATACGCGTGGTGCGCTGGTGGTGGCAGCTGCGGCTCGGAGGACGGCGGGGGAACATACGCTTCAGGACCAGCAGCTGCTTTGCCGACCATCTTTTCCTGCTCATAAGCCGTTGAAGATGATGGCCTACGACCGCCCTCTTGCGCTTGGCCGTTCTCTTGATAAGGATAAGTCGTGCGCGGCGATCCGTAATAGACAGCGTGCTGCGGTGGGATGCGTGGTGACGGACCGCTGGTGGTACTGTTGCGCGACGGTGGACGTGCATTCGGCATCATCTGTCGCACCTCTCGGCCGCCATGACTCACGGTAGGTGAAGCCAAAGAAACAGACGCGGGATGGTGAGCTGCGGAAGTCGGTATGGGCGACCTCGTCGTTGCTGCAGGGTTGGCTTCAACGAGCGGTGAAGATACAGCTTTCGTTGCTGTTGAAGTTCGCTGAGCTGGACCAGTGAAAACATGCTGCTGCGAAGGTGACACGGTCGCCGAAGCTCCAGGTGGACCAGGAGGCGCCATAGGTGCCCCGTGCTGCGAAGCGGATGGTGGCGGCGGCGGGTGAGTAGCTGGTCGTCCTGCACCGTCCAACATTAATGGATTCATTTGAACGCGTTCGCCGGGTGTGGGAACCCTACCACCGCCGATATCAGGAATCCGCACGTCTTCACGAACAGCAGGAGGATGAGCATGCGGTACGGGTGAACGGCGATCTGCGGTTGGCGCTCCGTTGGCAGCCCCTGGCATCGGAAGATCACGTGCTGGTGGCCATTGTTCCTATTTCGGCGAATGAGATTAGGTAATCGACGAAAGGGTTGAATGTAGGACTTACCATTGTTTGGGGAGGCGGTGGACCAGCCGCTCCACGGCGACTGCTACCTGTGCTGCCAGGAGTGCTGCTGGTCTCATAAGGTCGTCCGTTAGGCCCGTGTGGAGCACCGGGAGGGCCTTGATGACCGCCAGCCAGGGGAGGAGGAGGATACTGCGCACCAGCGTTGCTTACCGGGGCGCTTGGCCCATGTTGTGCATATTGGTAAGGATTATTTACGTCTTGTGGCACCGGTGTAGTCACAGGAGCAGCGGGAGCGCCATTGCTGCTTGAGCTGTTTATGAAGTTGCAGATCAATATTGGGTCACAACACTGCGTTTTCAGGATTGTCTCACCTCGCTGAGATCCCGTGTGTTTTGCGCAGCAGTTCGAGGCGTTGTCGAATATGAGGATTATTAGGATCCAGTTCAGCAGCTCGTTGATAGGCGTCCAGCGCATCTTGAATCTGGTTGTTGCAAGATTCGTAAAGCGTGCCCAGATCATACCACACTTCGCTAATGTAAGGATTAAGACGGATGGCTCGGCTGTAAGCATCCAAAGCGTCACGATACTAGAAGAGTATACAATGAGTGGCTTGTCAGGGATATCCATATAAGGTTTTGACACTAACTTGATTAATCTGATAGTACAGGACGCCAATGGAGCACCAGAAAGTCGGATTGCGTGCGTCACGATACACCGCCTGCTGATAAGCCTCATAGGCCTTGTTGTAGTTCTGCTCGGCCATATAGCAGCGACCAAGCAGGTACCAAGATTGAGCGTCGTTGCTATCAGCTTTGAGAGAACGCGTAAGGTACGTGACCGCCATATTCTGATTCGTGAATGACGTGTTCTGTTGATGATAGAGCCAACCCAACTGTTGCAGTACTTTTGCGTGATCAGGATTTTCAGCCAAGACTCGCTCATAAGCCTCTTTTGCATATTCGTACTGTAAAATAACAATGACAATCAGATGACAATAACAGTAAGACCAGACATACAACAATTACCTCTTTCTGCTGTTCATATACATGGCCAGTTTGGAACCAAATATCAGACTCTGTCAACGGTCTTGGCGGATTGTGCAGAATATAGCGGAAACACTAGGATGATGCAGGGGCAATATTTAGCATTGAATTACTGTAAGGATGTATATATGAATGTACCTGCAGACTCAGGTCGTATTTTTGCTGCTGTTTATAAATAATACCCAGCCGAAAATAGATTTCGTTCGCCTTCTCAAATCCAGGATCCATTTTCATGACAGCGGAAAAGGCTTCCTCAGCATGTTCAATCGATCCATAGCGATCGTACAAAATGCCGATCCCGTACCACAGTTTCGGGTCCTTGGAACAAAAAGGTCAACCCACCTACGAGGATATGGAATGCAGTAATAATAATACCTTTGGATTCGGCAAATGATAGAGGGCTTGCTGATAGGCATGATAGGCTTCCTGCAAGTTGTCCATCATGAGGTAGCAGTGGCCCAGAGCACTCCATGTCTCGCCATTGTTTTCTTGAATCGCAAGGATGCGCTTAAAGTACTCGACGGCCTTTTGTTTCAATGGTGGTAACACAGGGGAGTCAGTTTTCATGTTTGAAGGCGGAGACAATATCGGCATACCTTGCCAAATTGTTCTCGGCCTCTGCAGAGGGATGCAATGTGTGACAGAGCACTGATGGAATAAGGGTTGTGCCTAAGCGCGGATTCGTAGGAACTCATGGCCCTTTCCCAGTCAGCCATCATCTCCGCCAAGTTGCCTAAAACCGAACCAAACCAAAATAAGTGTGGCGTCCCTTACAGCCCCCCTTCTGTCACTAGTCCCATTCAGGCATGTACACAAGATTAAGGTCGGGCGGATGGGTTACACATGCACCAGAATGCTCCCCCTCCCGGACACTCCGCCCTGGTTGCTGCAAAAATGATCCTTTCCATGCCATTCTAGCGAAAAGCAGAATCCCCCAATTCATTCTCCCCCAAAACAACAACAACAACAGCAACAACAACAACTTCTCTCGTTCAAGTCAACTTGCCTAACGTAAGCCATGCCTGTTCATTGACAGCTGCTAACTTTTGGACAACAGGTGGGACATTCTGTTGGACAGATGTTGACGCCGGTGGTGCTGCGGACATTGTCGTGATTGACTGAATGAGATGAGATGACGAAGACGTCAAAGACTAATCAGAGCACGCAAGTGAAGTGACAGAAGAAAAAGAGAAAAGAGAGAGAGAAACAAGTCTTTTCCTCTGAGAGAAAAAGAAGAAAAAATTGGAGAAAGAAAAGGGGAGGGAAAAAAAGAAGTGAGGGAGCAAGAAGGAAAAAAAAAGTGGTATATCAGAACCTTTGGAGAACCGTCGCTACGCGCGAGCCACTGAGCCTTTTCGCTCTTTTTTTGATACACAGAAAAAAAAAGTCCCCCAAAAACGTAACTAAGGTTTTTTTATGCACTGTATCGAAACAAGTCCATGACGCACGCAGAGGGACTTGCTCTCTGCACGTGAGGCAAATGGGGGGACTTGGGGGACCGGATCGGGAGTGGTGGTTTCGCGTTGCAGCACTGCTAATTTTTTCCAATGAGAACCCTAAACTCTCTTTGTAAGTCTGTCAAGATAACCCTTAACTATCACCTACTTTCTCCTTTGTTCGGTAATAATAAAAGGAGACCTCATCCTGACAAATGAACTGTATAACAGCCCTTCCCACTCTATGGATTTGCATTGCTTAATCCCCCCCCAAACAAATTTCTTTCTTGTGCATGGTGCAATTCCGGCGTATCCAAATATGGAAAATACGAAAAAACAGATCTGAATATGAAAAAAGTCGTTTGTTTGTGGTCTGATACGCGCATCCTTGTGTTACCACCGGCAGTTTTGCAACATTGTAGATTCAGCTTTTGGCAGGGACCTTGTCCATAGCCGACTTGCTTTTGACAATACGTTATTAGTTTACAGTGACCGCTGGAGGTTTTCCCCTGTGAGCTGACCCAAACCCATACGACCATAAGCTATGTAAAACATTCGTCACAACGGCTTCGTCGATCTCAGCAAACAAAAGCACTCGTGCCACGATTGGATCCTGCAGGCCATCGCCTTCGTTTCTCGCATCGGGAATGCTACTTGTAGGCTGCTGCATAATCAATAGACTTTGCCGTTCGCCACTTTGCATTCTACTGCTGAATTACCAGCAGTCCGCAGCTCTGATTCCGTGGTCCAGAATAAGTTTACAACTATTGCTTACGGCTGCAGAACGCCTTTATGCGACGATTGACTACAAAAAGTAAGGATAGTGTTTTGACACATTATCGACATGCATATTGGTCATTCGATAACCGAAAAGCTTAAACGGTGTGACAGAGCAGAAGGAAACGAATTTTGTCTGAAGCGCAAACACGGAAGCATTTTCCCGCTCTTATTAAAGTCAGGTTCACTGGTGTTTATGGCCACCACACAAAATTTCAAATCAGCTTTTTCAAACATTCCTTCATTGACGAAGGCATTGGTTACGTCGCTCATTGTCCTGTCTTGTGCTGCCTATATTTATACTTACCGGACGCAAATCGAGGCCAATGACCCTGGAGCAATCGTGTACCAAAAATGTCCTGTCGTTGGCATTCTCCCTGGTTTGTAAGCCATCTCTTATCCTTACATTACAGTCAAATTCCATTACTGGACCTGATGCTCAATCTGATGACATTAGAGCATTTTATACGCCCTGGACGTTCCTGACAGCAGCATTTTACGAGAGCAACGTGTTCTCGGTACGTGGCGCACCATGACGGACTGATTTACAGGGCTCCTTTGTAATGTTATTTCTAGCTTGCAGGTAGTTCCATGGTCTTGTTACTTTGTGGGAAATACCTGGAACGCGCTTGGGGTAGCCGAGAACTGTTAAAATTCGTCATCATCAGTGCCGTATTCTCGAACCTTGTGACATGGCTGGGAATTATCTTGACATTCTACATTACTGGCGACAGCGATTATTTGCAAGTATTACGACGGGGCAAAACCGTCTCGATGAGATTGAGACCGTGTTGACTAATGTACATGGATATAGATACAACATTCAGATCAATGGAATGGCCGGTGTGTTTTCCGCTTTTCTGGTCGCTTTCAAGCATTTAATACCGGAACATCGAGTGGCACTTCTGGGTAGCTTAATTACGATCCGTGTCAAGGTAAAATCCATTTCGAGTATAGTAATGGCCCGGTTACCGACTGATCTTGCTCTGACAGAATTTGATCGGTGTCGCAACAGCGGCAAGCATTGTCATGTTGGTGCTCTTCCAAGCCATCGTATTTTACAACTTGGTCAACATCGGTTGGGTAATCGGTTGGATCTATATCCGGTTCTTCAAGTACCAGGATGGTATTCAGGGTGACCACAGTGAAACCTTTGCCTTTGTTACCTTCTTCCCAGAGTTCTTGCAGTAAGTGTTTACAAATATGGTAGTATTTCGTACTGTTTGTTTAATGTCAGGTTTCAGTCCTGTAATCGATCTAGTAGCAAACACTGTATATAGTATACTCGTCAGGTTCAGACTTTGCAAACGCGCACCGCGGAATTACGCTTATGACCCAGAAAACCAGACGGGATTTCTCTCAATGTCCCCGCTTCCGGGAAGCGCTAGAGCAGAAGCCGAGCGCCGGAGGTATGTGATATTCGGATGGTCAACGATAGATGATACGTAATACTGAGAAAGTAAAAATGTTACGGGTGTTGTGTAGAGCGCTCGCCTTGAAAGCATTGGATATGCGGTTATCGTCAAAACCGAGCACCTCTTCACCAGCTTCAGCATCGAGTGCAGCGGTCAGCCCGTCTGTTCCTGTTGCACTAACCGCGCCAGCGGCCGCAGCATCCTCGAGAGGCGTAACTGAAACCAGTAGTAATGTGCTGTTCGAAGCCGAGGAAATGTCCACCATTTCCATTCCAAAACCGAACGAGAAGTCTGCAGCCATGTCCGAGAAAGTGAATGAACCCAACAAAGAACAAGAAGATACCGTTAAGCGCGATTAGCGCGATGTTTATTTGTATTATGCCACTGTATAAACACATAAATGCGCAAGAAAAAGGGTCATTAGTCAGTTCTTCTTTCGTTAAGAGTAACGCTAACCAGACAGAATGTAAGTCGCGTGGCATAGAACCATTTCGCAATGAGGATTATGCCATTGCAACGACTGGCCTGCGTGTTTGAGCAGAAGACCATAAACAATAATACGAAGCCAAAAGACAAAATAGACCTTGCTCAAAACCAGTCTTCCCAGACACAATTCCCTCTTTTCTCTTCAGAAATGTCATTCGTAATCAAAGAGACCCTTTCGCGCACATGAGCGACGAACGAGACACAACGTCCCGATTACAAAAACAGCGGCTGCGTACACGAAACTACCAATACGGTACCCGCGCGATATATCGATATTTGATAAATCGATATTCTCGATATACCGATCGACCTCTGCAACCACGGGTTTGCTTTTTCTAGGCGTATGCCCACTTGATATAACCATCGCATTTTTGCGTCACAGACCCTATCGGTATATCGCGCGGGCACTGTATGCATTGACGACGCTTACAATGTCGTCGCCTTGGTGGAAGTTGCAGAGACAGACACCGTTCTACTGCTGGCACACGTAAGCCCCTTTGATTTTTTTTTTTTTACCCTACAGTCAATGAATTTCGTATCAGTTGCATCCCAGATGCTGTTGAGCAGTTGCGCTCAAAGCAACTTGTGAATATGAAGGGCAGAGGAAGAACGTACTCCAATGGAGCCTTACATGGAGTCCTGTATCTTGATTGCGATGGCGAAGACTGAGGCAGAAGTGGATTGCTGCCGCATTTACAACCAGCTGTAAGCTTG
>JSYX01000117.1:0-70831 GCA_000787465.1 Thermomucor indicae-seudaticae
TTTTATATCACAGTGCAAATGTATTTCAATTTCACCGTAAATCTTCGTTAAAGCATGGCGCAAATTTCACTTGAAGTTGACGCAAACACTACCAACAGAGGACGCAAAAAGTTATTCAAAAACCAGTAATTATGTCTCTTTGATCCACTGATATGGCAGCGTACGCACTTGTCATATACCTTGCTTTTCTGGTCAGGCACCCTGTTCTACTGGTTTTTTCCTCAATGTGCGCTGCATATTTCAGCGCGTAGACATGCAGTGACTGAGTTGACTAACATATTGAATATCGGTTGCAAAGTCGGCTATATGAAAAATTGCATATAGCTAGCTTAGTATAAACTTCTGCAGTTTGAAAGGGTCACCAGCCAAAGATTCTGCAAACACAACCATCGCACGGGGTTCTTAGTTCAATAAAAGCCAATACAGTATATTTTCGGTATAAACCGACTGCATCTAGTAATCCATTTTGTGGCTTTCCAGACGAGCGTACCGTGATCCATCGCACGAAACCTTTGTGTCAGACGGCTGAGGTATTGTAAGCTCAATAATTGACAATACTATGAGAAGTTCGTTTTTAAAGGGCGGTTGCTCTCATAAATAGATCCATAGTACCGTGTTTGCGAATTAGATGTGGTGTAATGACAATAATTGGAGTCTGTCTTGGTCTAATAAAATCCCACATATCTACATGAACTGCTTTGTTACTACTGTAATGATAATGATCATTGTGAACCTGCGATGGCCTGATCTATGCCAAGACATGATAGGCTGCTGTCCAGCTACCTTTTTGGGAAATGTTAACAACGTCCAAGGATGCAATAGTAGTGGAAGCTTTACATAGTCCTTAGCTACCTGTCCTGACTTTGGGTACTGACGGTCATTTGATTTGTGCATAAGCTTTTATAGCCGAGCAACTTCTTCAGGACGGGTAGAAATGAGATTCTTTACCCATTTTTCAGGCGTCTATCTGAAATTTTTCATTCCTACAACTGGGCCGTGCTGGCGAGACGGTTCTTGAGGCTTAAAGTACGATTACGGTGTGCAGAGCTTATTCTCAGTGGTAGAATCTAGAGTGCCACACGGCGACAATGGTTGTCCCAAGGTTGTAATGGTACGCATTTGTTGTGTGGGAACGGGCACTCGGCAGCCTTGAGCCAGGTTCAATCTCCTTTGTCATACTTACAACTCTATGTAATGCATCGTCATCGTTTTGATAATAAAATCAGACTATTAAAATCCATACAGTTACTACGTACACTGCAGTACGTATCATATCATTAGGCCAAAGCTTGTTCCATTGGCTAGGACCGGCTACTGTATGTAATTTAACATTTTTATGCGACCTACCCTGAAACTGGTAACATCCTGCCCTTAGTCATCCGTGGATGCTTGATACCTTTTGTTTGATTGGACCGGCTAACTTCTCTATTGAGGGCCTTTCTGGTTAGAGACAGTAAAATGATCATGCATTTACGCGAAAAAGGAGGTCTGTTTCACTAAGCCTCCATCACGCCTTATCATCGTCTCCTTTTTTCCCTTCCAATTCAGGTGGACAGACCTCATTCCAGTGATGTAATATGATGTACTACGTCGAGAATACAATAGTCCCTTTCGTCATTGGATAAGGGAAGGGATCAAGATCACTTCATTTGGTCTGGGAAGTTGCACTGATAGCTCGGCATCCTGTTCGGCAATATGCATGGTTTCCTTTTTATTAACTCTGGCATCTTGGCGCTTCTTTTTTTCTGTGCCTTTAGAGAAATGCTATATAAAACAAGCGATCGGGCGAGAGAAGAGGGGTGGGTGATTCAGAAGAAGCGGGTATCGGTTATTTTTTGTTGTTTTCAAGAACAAGTTATAAAGATGTATGTACACTGTTCACGTCTGATGATTCGGTTGTGTTTGTGGAAATCATCGAGGCATTATCGGTTGGATGATAGAAATGCAGGCAGTTAGGATCATGGTAATGATATGCAAACAGATTGTCGGATGAATAATCGTAGCCAAATCTTCTGAAATCAGAGGGTTCTCTGGAAAAGCAAAGAGATCGGCGACGGTGATAAGAGAGTTCGTAGGACGAGGCGTATGTCGCGTTGAGAGCAACAGCGCCTGTTGAATGGCAGCTATTGTACCCTGGTCGTTTGTTCCTGAAGGAAACAGGAACGTTGCGAGGAGTAGCATCGTGGATGACCGTATAAGATTTGGTGGCTTCATAGGTTTGGCATGCCAAAGAACAAAAGCTCATATTCTGCGAAAAGGACAACATAAGTCTGTATGGCCAGATCATAACAATGGACAGTAAATTACTTCGTCTGGAAGACGCTTCTCGCAATACAAACAGATGTTGAGATCCATGAAGCAGAGGGAGAGATTTTATGAGAGTGAAAAGGACAAAGGGAAGAAATGACCTGGCAGGGGTTCAAGGTTCAATTTATATCTTCCTGATAATGCATCGTGACCACTGCTCACCTGCTGCCACCAATACCGCAAAAGAAACGATCCATTTTGCCAAGTGGTAACCATACATACGAGTGCTTTTTCTCACTCACACGACAAATCATAACACGTTGTTTTCATCTAGAGATCCTTATCAACCGCTGTCTCTTTTTCTCTCTTCATTCAGTGTGTACATGCTAGGACAGACAATAAGGGGTACGGATCCGACTTTTCTGGGGGCGGGAAGAGAGGAGAAAAGCGGGGGGAACGCACACACACACAGAGAGAGAGGGAGAGAGAGAGAAAGAGAACAAAAGGGGCGATGAGATTGGTTGACCCTCGTCGTGGGAACCGCCTAACGCCCTGTAGGGCTGTTTTCAGTGCCGTGCGGCAGAGCACAGACACTGTGTTTTAGTTTAATATACAAACATAAACACAACAGCTAAATAGATCTTCCTTAATTCCTTGCAACCAATATCGCGGTACGTTGCTAGTTAGAAAGTACTTTGGTCATACGTCACGTCGTACATCAAGGCATCCTGACGGAACCATGAGAAAAGAATCCAAAAATTGACCGAGATACGGTATATGAGCCACTTGGTCCAATGACCACGTGGACGGTGCATTTACATTTATATCCATATCGAAATGCAACGGGGAAGTCATGCCTAAACCCAAAACAGTGTTCGGTGTTTAATTTTGGACATCCTCGGTTGCCAGGGCCGCTAAGCGTCGTAAACAATGGAACATGAAGTGTCCTTTATCAAACATGAAGGTATGTCTGACCATACTACTACCTTTGGCGATATCATTATTACCTGTTCCAGCAGACAAGTAGAACGCATGTCAAAGAATGACTGCCACAATAAATGATGAATGTAACATGCTGGCTGTATGCAACCTTGAGCAGTCAGCTAGGTCGCTCCTATCAGAATAGTGCTTGCTCTAGTAAGAAAAGGTCTTTCCCTGCTTTTGGCATACTGCCTTATATATGACCCATCCAGGAGCTTGTTTCAGTGCAGCGAAAACTGCGGAAAAGAGACAGCATGGTCAGGCTGGCTGCTCTACGTATATGGCATAGGATATTGGAAGCTTCGAGTAGTACGTATTTCAACGCCTTGTCTCGTAACGTTACGGATTCCTCTGAAAAAGAGGTCCTGGGATTGGAGGCCGGTTAAGATTGAATACTGTATTATCAAGAAAACCAGTAAACAAAATGCTGTATATCCAAAAGGAGAACATTGGAGTGTGTTTCTTATACGTCTGTGTGTGATGCATCTACCTGCAGTCCCTGCTTTTTCCCTTCAATTCGTTTTAATTACTCGTCGGACGGACAAAGGAGATCGTCCGTCGGCTGATCATTATGTCGTATACCTGCCCATAATAAGAAGTCCTCACGGGACGTTACTTAGACCAGTCCACAAACCCAACCCTATGATCACGCTCTTCGCGATATAATAACGCTATCTCACTTCTGGGAAGTAGCGCCAGTTACAACACGTGCTTGAATCCATTGGCTTATGGGTAGTAATCTTAACCCTTCAGCTCTCTTACAGAATAGCAAGGTGAAAAGACATAGTACATCACAAATTAAAGTGGAATCTTCCAAATGCAAATATGACATCTTTCTGCAAAGGCATAGTGTGTGCGTGCGTACGTCGACTTTATCCCGCTGTCGTACGCGAACCCTTATACTTCTACATTCGGTGTCGTCAGCTTCTAAGCTATCAGGATCCGCGTGATAGCCATTGCAGAGAAGGCCATGTTTTACGATTACAGTACCAAACTAGCTCCAATGGTGCGTCCAATGAGAAGCAGAATTGATGTGAAATCCAGGATTTCATTTTACCATCCTTGGAAACTGATTATGATTCCAGCAAAAGAAAATTTAATCAAGATTACACCAAACTATGCATTTTTTTGGTTCTGTTGCTTGGGAAATGAAATGGTATCATGATCACAGGAGTTAATGGAAAAGTCCGTAAATGAACATTGCAGAGCTAAAGCAGGCGACAGCAAAAGCAATGCCCATAGCTCCAAAATCGCCGGGGAGTCGTCTAGCAGCATCATAAAAGCACGTCGGGCAATAGTTTGCTAAAATCCAGTTCAAAAAACCAATCAGTCTCTCTCGTTGTTCGTGATGTGCAAACTTTGGACATACATCCTGACAGGGGTCGATAGCTCTCGGGGCTGTAAAAGGCAATCGTCAATCGGGTATTCGGAGAGAGGTAGCCGGGCTCAGGATGCGCCGTCGGACCACGCTGATCATAAAGCTGGATCTGATACAAGCCGTTGAACAGTGGTTGGTCAGCAGGCACATCCGAAAGATGCCAAACTGCACTGGTGGCTGCACCGTCCAATTGGGCAATGGTGTATGTTGCAGACTGAGGATTGACGGCAGCTAAAGTGATATTAACCGGTCGCACTTTCAGATCAGAATACGTCCAGATGAAGGTCACGTTTTCTTTGGGGTCGATTCGATAAAGCGGTGAGACCGATTTGCTGCCTGTTGGCTGAATGAAGCTGGCAGAACCCGGATACACAGTAACGCCAAAGGAACCGGTTGTCGGCAATCCAGCAACGGGATTTCCTGATGCTGCTGGCGCACTGCCGGACGCTGTCTGGTTGCTGTTTGCTTGCGGCGCCGTATTGATTACACTTGCACTGGGTTGAGCTACAGTCGCTGGTGCTGATGCTGATGGACTGGCTGAGACAGAAGGTTGCGCAGACGGTTGTTGCTGTCCGGCTAAATGAAACAGAACGGCGTCAGACCAGGAACAGCGTGTGACCTCACCCCTTTTTCATGCGTTGCTTTACCTGCTTGAGGAACTGTGCACAGTGGCAAAAGAAAAGAATCCCTACATCAGCAAAAAGAAGGAGTGTTCGAATTGAGGCACAAGTTACTTACCTCGTTTAACTAAATCAGGTTGCGCATAAGCAGTCAAACATAAAGATACTAATAGAATTAAGGACAGTATAAGTGAACGCAATGTCATCTTTCCAAGATTAACCGAATGAAAAAATAAGGTGATGAAGGAGAAAGTCGAGAACAGTTTATTTTTTGTATTGTTTCCCCTTTTCCGGAGAAAGATATAAATAGAGCAAATCCAAAGAACAGGTGCGTGGTTCATCGCCCTTCCACGGCAATCCTGAATCCGTTATCAATTGGGTCATCTATCAATTGACAGCGTCATTAACACAATATCTCTATAAGCCATTTGATGTGCCTGAGCCCACACCTTTCGACAAGCACTCTCTGTATTTTTTCTGAGCTTCAAGGCGAGCACCCCGCCCTTTCCAAATCCATCCTTGCCTGATTGAATACAGGAAGGGGCAAGAACATTTAGCCGCCAAAACTACACATGGGTTACTGTAGAAAACGAAATTCGTTGACCATAATAATAAGATCAATTAAAGGCCATGTCATGCATGATACCCGTATTTCCAACACATTATGTAGTATATTCATATATCAAAATATTTCAGCGGAATCAGACGCGTTCCTTTTGTGCAACATCAGCACCAAGAAAACTCATGTGCGTCTGTATGGAGATCTCTAGATACAAAACTTGATTGAGAAAAAAAAGCATGAAATGTAATCTATCTATCAACAAACCAATATCGGTTCCTTTTAAACGCCAAGAAGAAAGCGAACCTTGATATGACAGAGCTCAATGTACGATGGCGCAGTTACCACTATGGCTAAATGGAGCACAGCTTGAAGAGGCGTTATTAACTGAATCAGATCAGTCACGATTACTTGCACTAACAGTGGTTCTACTGAGTTTAGGGCACCTTCAAACTTCCTGGGCGCTTGCGTGACCCACATCTTTGGGCTTGATCTTGTCATGGTGGTTGTACCTCTCTGTCAACAAAAGTCCGCTGTCCTTGGCTACGAGGGGCAACAGCAGTGGTCTGACGCCGCACTATGGTTGAACAAGGTACAGTATGCGATTCAGTCGAATCCAGCGAACCGTCTCTCCGTTCTCAGTTAAAGGGGGTCTCTGTTAGCGTCATTGAAAGAGTACCTATCATTTGCTATCGCGCTGGCAAAAGATGCAGGGAGCATCATCAAATCCGCTGTTGAAGATCGGTTGTCAGGATCTGGCGCCACGTTCCTCACGAAATACGACAATCCGACGGATCTAGTCACGGAGACTGACCAGGCGGTCGAAAAGTTTATCAAGGAACGTTTAGAGAAAGCCTATCCTCACCATCGGTAAGCTTTCAACTCCCTTTGTCCTTTTCTTCGATTGTTACCATTTTCTGAGGACGTCAGAAATACATAGCTTCATTGGCGAAGAAACGGTGGCATCTGGAGCAAAAACAGAATTTACCGAGGATCCTACTTGGATTGTGGATCCTATAGGTTAGCTAAATCTTAGGATACGAGATACATGTTACTCTGAATTTAACCCGCAGTGCGCATATGTAGACGGTACAACCAATTTTGTTCATGGCTTCCCGTACGTTGCGGTGTCCATTGGTCTGACAATCAACAAGGAACCTGTCGTGGGAGTCGTCTATTGTCCATTGATCAACGATCTTTATTCGGCGGCCAAAGGTCTTGGTGCCTTTTTGAACGAAACCATTCCGTTACCACTGTGCAGACCATCCCCGCCGTTATACGACCTGTCACGGTGCCTGGTAGCCACAGAAGCAGGGTCTGACAGATCGCCAAAAGTGTTTGATAAAAAAATGGCTTTCCTGCAAGCTCTACTTCGTCAAAAACGAGATGCAGACGATACAATTTCGGGCCAGGCGCATAGCGTACGCTGCACAGGGTCTGCCGCCATCAATATGTGTCTCGTTGCAAAGGGCGTTGTGGATGTCTACTGGGAAGTTGGGTGCTGGGAATGGGACGTGACGGCCGCAATCGTGATTGTTCAAGAAGCCGGTGGCATCGTCGTGACCGGAAGCTCAACGCCTGATCAAAGTCCCGTAAATATCTTTAGTCGCAAATACATGGCTATTCGTCAAGGTTCAGACAGAGAAGACCAGTTCAAGATCGCTCGGCAAATGTGGAATATTATACCAGATGTAGACGCTCCACGAAAGCCTGTTCCTGGGGGCTTCGATTGCTAGATAGACTAAATAGTTCTTCGCCCAATAGAGTGTGTTTCCATTTCGTTTTGACTCCTCCTATTACTATTATCATTATTATTGTTATCTCTAAAGATTTATGTAATTAACGTGAAGTAGCCAGACTTGGATATATGAACCGTTTAGTTCATCACTAATATAAAGGAGGGTGAAGCGAACTTCACGTTTTCTGGAGCACACGCATCCATGACTGACCTTGTATGTTAAGGAATGGTCTGCCTCTGCTAAGTCTCGTTAGACTTTAGGTCATAGTTCCCACGTCTTTTAAAAGTCCAATCTGTTTATGTTAGGATATCCAGAAATGCTCAAACAAGCATGAAGCTACATCAAGCGAATCCTTCTCTTTTCGTTGGCGCTAACGGCATACTGTTTATTGATGAGACTTTTGCCCTACTTGAACGTATATTTTGCATCAACTGTAAACCAAATTTGCGCTAAAATGACGGCTAGTGAGTGCATGGTTTACGATAAAGAATTGTCTTCCGCTGAAACTTGGCTTTCAGTGAACGCAAAATGTACCTCGAACAGTGCATAAGTTCAATCATCGTTAGATACCTTTTCCTTCTCTTTCCATGGTAAAAGTAACATGTTACTTCCACCAAAGGGTATTCCCGCTGTGGCGGGGACAACCCCGCACCTGTTACCTCTGGAAGGCTATTTTAAAAAAATTCGGACGGGTTAAACTTGCGCTTTCTTGTCAGATCGCGAAATGCCGAAGAAAGGACCAAACAGCAAAGCTGAAGCAGCCAATGCAAAGAAAGCAGCTGCCAAGGCCGAAAAAGAGAGGGCCAAGGCAGCCGAGGCTGAAGCTCGTGAAGCCGAGAAATGGTCGCAAGGCGCCAAGGGTAAAAGCAAGAAGGAACTTGAAGCCGAAAAGAAGGTACGCAGCAACTGCAAAGATTCCGCTCGATTGCAATTATTCTCACATGACATAATACTTGCCAGGCTGCTCAGAGAGCAAAGAAGGAAGAAATAGCTCGATTGCAGGTATATTAGGAATCTTTAAAAGTCAATGTCATTAGATCGCTGACATTGATCTGCGTAGGCTGAGGAAGAAAAGGAGCTGGCTAAATTCAAACCCAAGGGAGCCGATGTAAGGGATCGTCTTTTATAGAATAACGAAGCACTGGAATTAAAAGTATTCCATTTATATGTGACCAGAAAGCAGCAGCCAAGAAAGCTGCCAAGGTCGAAGCCGCTTCACAGGCCAGACGCACCATACCAGAATTTTCAGCAAGCAACATTGATGATGCTATCGATCTCTTGTCTTTGAGTAATGACAGAAAAGGTCCTCTGTCAAGTAAGGACATTGATCGTCATCCGGAGCGTCGATTCAAGGCTGCTTTGGCTGCATTCGAAGAAAGGTGGATAATTAGTCTGGGGTTTGCTGCGGGATCTATTATATATTAAACGGGGGTACCCATTAGGGAATTACCTCGCTTCAAGCAAGAGAATCCAGGTCTACGTCTGAGCCAGCTCAAGGAACTGATCTATAAGGCATTCCAAAAGTCGCCTGAAAATCCTTTCAACCAGTCCAACGTTGTTGCATACAATGCGACCGCAGAAGAAGCGCAAAGTATCAAAGGTATATGAATGAGCGTTGGTGTTGACAACATCGGATACTAACAGTATCATGCGACTGGACAACAGAACAAAAGCGCAAAGAGCTGGAAGACCGTCTTCGTACTGCATAAAATCTTCAGTGCCTCCGCTATCTTGCACATGGTTGCAAAAGGCGTTGTGTCGACAAAATCTTACCCATTTTGCATTCACTGCTTATTTCATCCTCTCGCTCTGGACGATATGACTGTCAAATTCATGAGAGAAGTTGCATGAAAGACGATTTTGTAGTGGATATCGAATGAAATGACCCATTTTTGCAAAAAATGTTACATAATACTACTCAGAGACTTTACTGATTAAGTCAGGATGATTGCTTCGTTGTGCTATGCCCTTATTAAAGATCTTTTGGTGGTGTTCTCGAGGCGGCTTTGCTCTGATTTCATTAGGATGATAGTTGCTGCGCAACGAGCTTGTTAACAGATGTGTGACTGCTTTCTATTATGGGCCCGCTGCCGTTGGACGAATCCCAGACCCGAAAATCCTTTTAAAGCCCTTAACTTTCTTTGACGGGACAACTTCTTTGGATCTCTCCAATCCATCAGTAGCTTCACTGCAAAGATTGAATTCCAATAATAATCATGACAGATTACAGTCATCCCGGCGAGATCCCGGTGACGGGAGGAATTCAGCAATATCCTGACGCTCAATACAGCCAGGCATATTATCAACAACAGCAGCCGCCTCGTGAAAAATCGCACGAAGAAAAGCTTCAGGAAAAAGCACGGAAATGGCAGCAGCTACAGAACAAACGCTATGGAGAAAAGCGCAAGTTCGGTATGTGTTTCGAATGAAGCAGGCACCACTGTTGGTCTCTGGTAAAGATTGACTGATCAATTGACTAATCATGCTTCCTTAGGTTTCATCGAGCATGAAAAGGTTGACATGCCTCCAGAACATTTGAGAAAAATTATAAAAGATCACGGTGACATGTCTGCAAAAAAGTTTCGGCACGACAAGCGTATTTATCTTGGTGCGTTGAAATACGTACCTCATGCTGTGCTCAAGCTTCTCGAGAACATGCCAATGCCTTGGGAGCAGGTTCGAGAAGTTTCCGTGCTCTACCATATTACTGGTGCAATCACCTTCGTCAACGAAATACCCTGGGTTATTGAACCAGTCTACATCGCTCAATGGGGTACAATGTGGATTATGATGCGTCGAGAAAAGCGTGACAGACGTCATTTTAAGCGTATGCGATTTCCACCATTCGATGATGAGGAACCGCCACTGGATTATGGTGACAATATCATGGATGTTGAACCATTGGAAGCAATCCAAATGGAGCTTGACGAGGAGGAAGATGCACCTGTATACGACTGGTTCTACGATCCAAAGCCATTACTGGATACAAAGCATGTCAACGGTCCGTCATATCGAAAATGGCGTCTTGATCTACCTATAATGTCAACGCTTTATCGATTGGCACATCAGCTACTCACTGATTTGAACGATCAAAATTACTTCTACCTGTTCGACTTGCCATCATTCTTCACGGCAAAGGCATTGAACATGGCAATTCCGGGTGGTCCGAAATTCGAGCCACTGTACCGCGACATGGACACTGCTGACGAAGATTGGAACGAGTTCAACGACATTAACAAAATCATCATTCGCCAACCTATCCGCACAGAATACAAAATTGCTTTCCCCTTCCTGTATAATTCCCTTCCACGCAGCGTTCGAGTTTCATGGTATCATTATCCGACAGTCGTCTATGTTCGCGCGGAAGATCCCGAGTTACCGGCGTTCTATTTCGATCCCATTATCAACCCTATCTCGTCTCGTACTATGGAGGGTGCAAGCACACGTCATGAGGACGAGATATTCGGCGATGACGACGAAGACACGAGCTTCACTTTACCGGAAGAAGTCAAACCATTCTTGGACGAGACCGAGCTCTACACTGAAAACACAGCCAATGCAATTGCACTTTATTGGGCACCACATCCTTTCGACAAGCGGTCTGGACGCACCAGACGCGCACAGGACATTCCATTAGTAAAGAACTGGTATTTGGAGCATTGTCCGCCGGGCCAACCAGTAAAAGTGCGGGTGTCCTATCAGAAGCTGCTGAAATGCTACGTTCTGAACGCGTTGAAGCACCGCCCACCAAAGGCTCTCAACAAGAAATACCTCTTTAGAAGCTTAAAGCAGACGAAATTCTTCCAAACTACACAGCTCGATTGGGTGGAAGCCGGTCTTCAAGTTTGCCGTCAAGGCTACAACATGCTAAACTTGTTGATCCACAGAAAGAACCTCAACTATCTCCATCTCGACTACAATTTCAACCTAAAGCCAGTCAAGACGCTGACCACGAAGGAGCGAAAGAAATCCCGCTTTGGCAACGCATTCCATTTGTGTCGTGAAATTCTTCGATTAACCAAGCTTATTGTTGACTCGCACGTGCAATATCGTCTCGGAAACGTGGATGCTTTCCAATTGGCCGATGGTTTGCAATACATTTTTGCGCACGTTGGTCAGTTAACTGGCATGTACCGATACAAGTACCGTTTAATGCGACAGATCCGTATGTGCAAAGATTTGAAGCACTTAATATGTAAGTTAATGTTATAACCTGCTGTTTTTAAATGATGCGGAGCTAACGTAGTCAACTAGATTACCGATTTAATACGGGTCCCGTTGGAAAAGGCCCTGGTGTTGGCTTCTGGGCTCCTGGCTGGCGAGTTTGGCTCTTCTTTATGCGTGGTATTGTGCCGCTTTTAGAGCGATGGCTTGGTAACTTGCTTGCTCGTCAATTTGAGGGAAGGTATGTGTATCGTTTTATGCTGTGCAAATTGAAACATGTGACTAATTATCCAATGCAGACACTCAAAGGGCATAGCTAAGACCGTCACGAAGCAACGTATTGATTCTCATTATGATCTTGAGCTGCGAGCGGCTGTTTTGCACGATATCACTGATGCTATGCCAGAAGGCATCAAAGGAAACAAGTCAAGGACTATTCTTCAGGTATGGATTTCGGTTGTGAAGAGGTGTTGCAAAAAAGGAGCGGAAAAGATTAACCTGAATATGTATTTACACAGCATTTGTCGGAAGCATGGAGAGCATGGAAGGCAAACATTCCATGGAAAGTGCCAGGTTTACCTACACCAATTGAAAACATGATTCTTCGATATGTCAAAGCCAAGGCCGACTGGTGGACAAGTGTCGCACACTACAATCGTGAGCGTATTCGCCGTGGTGCTACCGTCGACAAAACCGTCTGTCGTAAGAACTTGGGTCGTCTCACCCGTCTGTGGCTCAAGGCGGAGCAAGAGCGCCAGCACAATTATCTGAAGGATGGTCCTTATATTACTGCTGAAGAAGCCGTCGCAATCTATACTTCCACCGTCCACTGGTTGGAGTCCCGCAAATTCTCGCCCATCCCCTTCCCTCCGCTTTCATACAAGCATGATACCAAGCTATTGATTTTGGCCTTGGAGCGACTGCGAGAAGCTTATAGCGTCCAAGGTCGTCTGAATCAAAGCCAACGTGAGGAACTTGGTTTGATCGAGCAAGCGTATGATAACCCACACGAGGCGCTTTCACGCATCAAGCGTCTTCTGTTGACGCAGCGTGCATTCAAAGAAGTCGGAATCGAGTTCATGGATCTGTACTCTCACCTGGTCCCAGTTTACGACGTGGAACCTTTGGAAAAGATTACTGACGCCTACCTCGATCAATACTTATGGTACGAAGCCGATAAACGCCATTTGTTCCCGGCGTGGATTAAACCCTCTGACTCGGAGCCACCACCGCTTCTCGTGTACAAGTGGTGCCAAGGTATCAATAATTTGACCGATGTATGGGATACCTCGGAAGGACAATGCAACGTCATGCTGGAAACCAAGTTCAGTCGCGTGTATGAGAAGATTGATCTCACGCTTCTTGGCCGTCTTCTACGTCTTATCCTAGACCATAACTTGGCGGACTATGCGACAGCGAAGAATAACGTCGTTTTGAACTACAAAGACATGAACCATGTCAATGCATACGGCTTGATCCGTGGCTTGCAGTTCGCGTCCTTTATTTTCCAGTACTATGGTCTTGTCCTAGATTTGCTTGTGCTCGGCTTACATCGGGCTAGCGAAATGGCCGGTCCTCCGCAACTACCGAACGACTTCTTGCAGTATCGGGATGTCGCGACTGAAACGCGTCATCCAATTCGTCTCTACTCTCGATACATTGACAAGATCCACATTTTCTTCAGATTCACAGCCGACGAAGCACGCGACTTGATTCAGCGCTACCTGACGGAGCATCCTGATCCCAACTTTGAGAATATCGTGGGTTACAACAACAAGAAATGCTGGCCTCGAGACTGCCGTATGCGCCTCATGAAACACGATGTTAATCTTGGTAGAGCTGTGTTTTGGGACATTAAGAACCGATTGCCGCGCTCGTTAACTACAATTGAATGGGAGGACAGCTTCGTCAGTGTATACTCGAAGGATAATCCAAACTTGCTCTTCTCTATGTGCGGTTTTGAAGTGCGAATCCTGCCAAAGATCAGAAGCATGACAGAGGAATTCACACTCAAAGACGGTGTTTGGAACCTGATCAACGAACAAACGAAGGAGAGAACTGCCCAAGCTTATCTTCGCGTTGACCAGGAGTCCATGGATCGATTCCACAACCGCATCCGTCAGATCTTGATGGCTTCCGGTTCTACCACGTTCAGCAAGATTGCTAACAAATACAACACAGCATTGATCGGCCTGATGACTTACTTCCGTGAAGCTGTCGTGCATACCCGGGAGCTGCTTGATCTGCTAGTCAAATGTGAAAACAAAATCCAGACTCGTATCAAGATTGGTCTCAACTCGAAGATGCCTTCGAGATTCCCGCCTGTCGTTTTCTTTACACCCAAGGAACTCGGCGGTCTTGGTATGTTGTCCATGGGTCACGTCCTTATTCCTCAGTCGGATTTGCGGTGGTCGAAACAAACGGAAACGGGTATCACTCACTTCCGGTCTGGTATGAGCCATGACGAAGATCAGCTTATTCCAAACTTATACCGCTACATCCAATCATGGGAATCCGAGTTTATCGATTCTCAGCGTGTGTGGGCTGAATACGCTCTAAAGCGTCAAGAAGCTAGCGCACAGAACCGACGTCTTACCTTGGAGGATTTGGAAGATTCTTGGGACCGTGGTATCCCTCGTATCAACACACTGTTCCAAAAGGATCGACACACTTTGGCTTACGATAAGGGATGGCGTGTTCGTACGGACTTCAAGCAGTATCAAGTGCTGAAGAACAATCCGTTCTATTGGACGCACAGTCGTCATGACGGTAAACTCTGGAATCTCAACAACTACCGTACGGATATGATCCAGGCACTTGGTGGTGTCGAAGGTATCTTGGAACACACTTTGTTCAAGGGAACGTACTTCTCGTCTTGGTTGGGTCTGTTCTGGGAGAAGGCGAGCGGTTTCGAAGAAAGCATGGTACGTTGTTGTTGTCTCTATACGCTTTAGGGTGGACTGTTGACTGATCATATTATCTTGTCTTTTTAAACAGAGATACAAGAAGCTGACGAACGCTCAGCGAAGTGGTCTGAACCAGATTCCCAACCGTCGATTCACTCTTTGGTGGTCACCAACTATCAACCGTGCCAATGTATACGTTGGTTTCCAAGTGCAACTTGATTTGACCGGTATCTTCATGCATGGCAAGATTCCGACCCTGAAGATCTCCCTTATCCAAATTTTCAGAGGTTTGTAGTTTTACATGACATGAATAGTTTGTCTGGGCTTTTGCTGACTCTGTTTGCTTTTAGCTCACTTGTGGCAGAAGATTCACGAGAGTATTGTTATGGACTGTTGTCAGATCTTTGACCGTGAATTGGAGGCATTGCAGATTGAAACCGTGCAGAAGGAGACTATCCATCCTCGTAAATCTTACAAGATGAACTCGTCTGCTAGTGTACGTATTCTGCTGTCTAGGTTAGTCTGTAGTTCCCGCTTCTTACCTTCGATGGTTTAGGATATCTTGCTCTTTGCAGCATACAAATGGCCTGTGTCTCGACCATCTCTTTTGAACGATCCGAAGGATGTAATGGAGGGACCGACCACGACTAAATACTGGCTTGACGTTCAGCTTAGATGGGGTGATTTCGACTCACACGATATCGAACGTTATACTCGTGCCAAGTTCCTGGATTATACTACTGATAACATGAGTATCTACCCGTCTCCGACTGGTGTCATGCTGGGCATTGATCTTGCCTACAACTTGTATTCGGCGTACGGAAACTGGATTCCTGGTATGAAGCCGCTCATTCAACAGGCCATGGCCAAGATCATGAAAGCGAACCCGGCACTGTACGTCCTTCGTGAGCGTATCCGTAAGGCGTTACAGTTGTATTCTTCAGAACCTACCGAACCGTATCTGTCGTCGACGAACTATGGTGAACTCTTCAGTAATCAGATCATCTGGTTCGTTGACGATACCAACGTGTACCGTGTGACGATCCACAAGACGTTCGAGGGCAACTTGACAACGAAGCCGATCAATGGTGCTATCTTTATCTTCAACCCAAGAACAGGCCAATTGTTTTTGAAGATCATTCACACCTCCGTGTGGGCTGGACAGAAACGTTTGGGCCAGCTTGCCAAATGGAAAACAGCAGAAGAAGTTGCTGCATTAATTCGGTCATTGCCTGTCGAAGAACAGCCGAAGCAAATTATTGTTACTCGCAAGGGCATGTTGGATCCTCTGGAAGTCCACTTGTTAGGTGAGTTTGTGATAATCAGGTTGCGGTTCGCTCATATGACGATTAACTAACTCTTCGGCTTATAGACTTCCCGAACATTGTGATCAAGGGCTCTGAACTTCAGTTGCCTTTCCAGGCCTGTCTCAAGGTTGAAAAGTTCGGTGATCTGATTCTCAAGGCAACGGAACCTCAGATGTGCTTATTCAACTTGTACGACGACTGGCTGCGTACGTTCTCATCTTACACAGCATTCTCTCGGCTGGTTTTGATCTTGCGTGCTTTGCATGTCAACAACGACAAAACCAAGATGATTCTCCGACCGGATCGGAATACGATTACCGAGCCGCATCACATTTGGCCAACCTTAACCGATGAAGAATGGGCACGCGTAGAAGTGCAACTGAAGGACCTGATCCTTGCAGATTACGGAAAGAAGAACAATGTCAACGTTGCATCGCTGACGCAGTCAGAAATCCGTGACATCATTCTGGGTATGGAAATCCAGGCACCATCTTTGCAGCGTCAGCAGATCGCCGAAATCGAGAAACAAACCAAAGAGCAGTCGCAACTCACTGCTGTCACAACCAAGACCCGTAACATCCACGGTGATGAGATGATTGTGACGACTACTAGCAATTATGAGACGCAGACATTCTCCTCAAAGACGGAGTGGCGCATCCGAGCTATTTCTGCAACTAATTTGCACTTGCGTACGAATCACATCTATGTTAATTCCGATGACATCAAAGAAAACACCTACACCTATGTGCTACCAAAGAACGTGCTCAAGCGCTTCATCACGATATCCGATTTGCGTACGCAGGTGGCTGGCTTCTTGTATGGTGTGAGTCCTCCTGATGCACCTAACGTCAAGGAAATTCGATGTGTCGTCATTCCTCCTCAATGGGGTACCCATCAAACCGTCAACCTTCCGAACAACTTACCCGACAGCGAATACTTGTCAGACCTCGAACCTCTTGGCTGGATCCACACGCAACCTCAAGAACTGATGAACATTTCACCACAAGATGTCACAACTCATGCCAAGCTTTTGGCTAACAACAAGTCATGGGATGGCGAGAAGACGATTACGTTGACTTGCTCGTTCACCCCCGGTTCATGCTCGCTTACGGCTTACAAATTGACGCCTGGAGGTTTCGAATGGGGTAAAAACAACATGGATACCAGCAGTAACCCTCAGGGTTACTTGCCAACCCACGCCGAAAAGGTACAAATCTTGCTCTCAGACCGATTCCTCGGCTTCTTTATGGTGCCGTCCGAGATATGGAACTATAACTTCATGGGAGCGCAGTGGAGCGCAAACATGACCTACCGTTTGGTGCTAGACGTACCAAAGGAGTTCTATCACGAATCTCATCGCGCAGCGCATTTCCTGAACTTTAGTAGCGAGACTGAGCCTGTAACTGAGGCCGATATCGATGATAACTTTGCATAAAAATAATCAAAAATGTAACATTTCTTCGCTTTCCTTTTATTTTACATAAATAAAAATCAATCGATTGTTTGATCGATGTCTGTAGAATATATAATGAGGACTTAACTAGTTATTATATTGAGCTCAAAAACAAAACTGATAAAGAAAGGATAGCCCGAACGTAGACCTATATGGAAGACCATCAAGCGTGCAAGAAAGCGTAATAGACGACTTCTTAAAAATCCGATAGAGATCATAGACCCGACAGTCTGGTGCCGTACGGGGATGCCGAAATAAAGCCATCTTGGAATGACCATGCATCACCACCTGTCAGGTTAGGTTTACCGAGACATGAGTTTGAATAGCCCATACGGATACCGGATATAGAAATTTAGAGAAGTTCTTGCTAGAAAAGCAACAGTGCTTACAAGATGTGCAGCATATGCGGTGGAGAGACGATACCACAATACCACCCAGTGTCTTATAGCTAAACATCTGATAATCCATGTCTAGGACGGAACTTGTACGCTTGCAGGCTTGCAACGCGAAAATAGACATAGAGGCCGCTGTCTTGACGATGACCGCGACATCATTCATTTAACTGGCGAACGCCCTGAGCAGCGGCTGTTGCGTAACTGAAAAATGAAGCAAGCGATCATTTTTGTTCTCATTTTTCTGTAATGCTTAAGCCCAAACGATTACGGTACGATCGTCTAACCCACCAGGATGTGTCCACAATGCGGGTTGGGTCGACGAAGTCTAGAAGTACCGATCAAAAACTTGGATACGTTTCTTTTACTAAGCATCAATCATAGCATCGGAATGGCGACATCTACGCCTGCAGAAACATTGGAAGCATATTAGGCCGTGACAACAGATTAGGGTGTCGCTTAGACTCAAGACCAAAGCGAATGACGTCAGTCTCTAACTCCGTCAGATAAAACAAAAAAACAAGGATTTGGACCTTGCGAAGTTTCGGTCGATATATTACACTAAGACTCCCTACTCTTTACCGACACCTCGCCTTAGACATGTTGAGAAATCACGTCGTCAAGCGAGGTACGCAGAAACGATTGGCATTTTACTTATAGTAGCATTGACCTTTACGTGATCGTCAGCCTTTCCACTCGCTCGCAACCTACGCTTGGTGCCTAATGCAATTGTCAATGCAGTTGGTACACGGTCATACGCATCTACGTCGGATCCTAATGCCAACCCAATCACGGGCAAAACGACGTTCGGCAACCTTTCCGACGAAGATCGAATTTTCACCAACTTATATTCGCGCCACGATTACCGTCTTAAGGGTGCTCTGAAGCGCGGCGACTGGTACAAGACCAAGGAAATCATCCTGAAGGGACACGAGTGGATTCTGCAGGAAATGAAAGAGTCTGGCTTGCGTGGTCGTGGTGGTGCTGGTTTCCCGACTGGCTTGAAGTGGAGCTTTATGAACAAGCCCTTGGACGGACGGTATGTTTAATAAGACTTTTTGTTTCTTCTTCGCGAATGGAGATTTATTTGTGTCTGGCATAATTAGACCTCGCTATCTCGTTGTCAACGCCGATGAAGGCGAGCCTGGCACATGCAAAGATCGAGAAATTATGCGTGGCGATCCCCACAAACTCGTCGAAGGATGTCTGTTGGCTGGTGTGGCCATGAAGGCTAACGCTGGTAAGCTATTTAACTTGGCAGAATGCAACAAAGACCGCTGTTGTTTTAAAGATGAGTGCCTGTTTTTGTTTGATAGCTTACATTTATGTTCGCGGTGAGTTTTACCAGGAAGCTTCACACCTTCAGGAAGCGATCAATGAAGCCTACGAGGCTGGTTTGATTGGCAAGAACGCTTGTGGTTCCGGTTACGACTTTGACGTTTACATTCACCGCGGTGCTGGTGCTTACATTTGCGGTGAAGAGACGAGTTTGATCGAGTCCATTGAGGGCAAACAAGGGAAGCCCAGACTGAAGCCTCCATTCCCTGCTGACGTTGGTCTTTTCGGCTGCCCTTCTACGGTAACCAATGTCGAGACTGTAGCTGTTGCACCTACTATTTTGAGACGGTAAACAAAATAGAGGGAGTTGGAATGGATTTGCGGAAGTATGGCATTTGAAGAAGACTGACGGCGACGTTTTGTTAGCGGTGGAAAGTGGTTTGCCAGCTTTGGTCGTGCTCGCAACCAAGGCACTAAGCTTTTCTGTATCTCGGGTCACGTCAACAACCCTTGTACTGTCGAAGAAGAGATGTCGATTCCTTTGCGTGAGCTCATTGAAAGGCACTGCGGTGGCGTTCGTGGAGGTTGGGATAATCTGCTTGCCATTGTACCCGGTGGTTCTTCCGTACCTGTTTTGCCAAAGAAAATCTGTGACGACGTCTTGTAAGCATTTTTTGTTTTATTTGTAGGCGATCTCTGTAACTGACATGTAGTTACAAAAAGGATGGACTTTGATGCACTTCGCGATGTTAATTCCGGTCTCGGCACAGGTAAGGGACAGCACGATATACTGGAGTTCTAATATATCGCTGATATGCAATTACCGTTCCTCTTGTTTGTGTATCTATACAGCTGGTGGGTGTTGGCATACTTTGTTCATTGTGATTTATAGTTTACTAATCCATGCTTAAGCCGTGATTGTCATGGACAAGTCCACCGATATTGTGCGTGCTATTTCACGTTTCTCCAAGTTTTACCGTCACGAATCCTGCGGACAATGCACTCCATGCCGTGAGGGAACCAAGTGGCTTGAAGCAATGATGGATCGCTTTGAAGACGGTCGGGCTCGCCCCGAAGAGATTGACCAGATCTGGGAATTGACAAAGCAAATCGAAGGCCATACAATCTGTGCCCTTGGTGACGCTGCAGCATGGCCAGTAAGTATCAAACTGTCTTTGATTATGACTACATCATGGCTGACGGTTTTCTGCTCAGGTACAAGGTCTGATCCGTCATTTCCGGCCTGAACTTGAGCAACGCATGGCGAACTTTCAGCGGTCGCTGGAAGGTCAGCAAGCTGGATTAAGCGCCTAAAAGCTAATGTACATTTTTTTCTCCAATAAATTTTCCTTCAGAAAAGAAAACACGCCTTTCAAGTCGAAACGCATTTGCATAAGGTTTCTATACACCGAAGTCTTGGGTGTGGTACAGGGGTTTCATTTAGCCAAAGCTTACCTTATGATCAGGGTTCTCGCACGCAATGAATTAGTTTCGCAGTGCTAACTGGCTTGTAGCCGACGCAGAATTTGTTCAACTGTCAGCGCTAAAAGGCCCAAGTATATATATACATGAGTTTTCTTGCATGACAACTGCGGCCGGATCGCCATCCGGTGCCGTTGATGAACGCAATATGTCTTGAAAAAGGAAGTTTACGTCGGGCGAATATGAATTTTGCGCTGGCAGCATGGCCGCCTGTCAGCCATCTGGCGTTTTCACTCGGAACTAAGCATTCTGATGAATCAAGAAATCCTAAGAATGCGTTTTGTTATCTCGCTTATCCATTAGTAAATTGGTGAAGGCGAATATTCAGTTTGCCCTTTTCTAGGTGCAACAAGGATATCCGTAGTCCCGCTTATCCGAGTGTTCCAGTTGGGGATGATGTAAGACGCATTACGTACGACATTTGATCTGTATGTCGAAGGGAACGTAAAATAAAACGCCTTTATTACGACAAACTCGAAATAACGACGGAAGTAAGAAAGCATAAAAGACTGGGGGCATACCGTCTTGCAACGGCGTATTGTCAAAAGTACGGAAGACACAAAAGCGAGGGGAAAAGGGCAAACAAGGAAGAGGCGCAAAATGAGAAAACGTCGTGGTCGCACAGAGGCGAACAAAATTCAGATTCACATCATGTTGATGCACAAGAAAGCTGGCTTTCAATTTCGTGTGACTAACCACACATGGTCTGCCTTAGTGAAGCGGGGACGGACGCGCGTTCTTGCTTCCTCTCTTTCTGCAAAGTATAAAGTATTGTTGAGATTGTGAGTATTCAGGTGCGACTATTTGCCTTCTTATTTGCTGACGTTCCAGGGTTTGGAAAGACCATGTCCGAAGCATCAACTACCGAGCGACAAGTTTTACCAACCAACGTTAAACCGGTTCACTACGACTTGACGTTGAAGCCCAACCTGGAGACTTTTGTGTTCTATGGTCGAGTCAAAGTCGAGTAAGCATTCGACTGTAAAGAATGGGGTATACTCAATGATTTAGTATTTATTCGCTCCCTGGGTATCTGACAGCTTGGAAGTGAAGCAAGATACGAAGCAGATCGTGCTCAACACACACGATATCACTATCCATTCAGCTGTCTTGTCATCCTCGAGTTTGAAGACTGAATCCAAGTAAGATGTAATTCAGCTGGTTGTCAAAACTTATTTTCGAACGCGAAACAAACAGACAGAACGCAAATGCCATCGAGTACGATGCCAAGAAGGACCTGGCAATTTTGACTTTCGAGGAGAATTTACCAGCCAACACTAAAGCTGTGCTGGAAATGGATTTTGAGGGAACTCTAAATGATCAGATGGCTGGATTCTACAGATCTTCTTACAAGGACGCAGAGGGAAATACGAAGCAAGTATTGCGTTAATTTGCACTCTGCACTCTGTTAGATCGACGATAAAACTCACCGTACCGATGATAGGTACCTAGCGACCACGCAATTCGAGGCAACCGATGCTCGTCGAGCATTCCCGTGCTGGGACGAGGTATTTGTTGGATAGTTGTTTCCGCTGCGTGTTCAGTGTGCTCATGGAATGGGAGAAACTTGCTAGCCTGCGCTTAAAGCGACGTTTGCAGTTACTCTGGTCGTTCCTTCTGGACTGACTGCTCTCTCAAACATGAACGTCGTATCTGAGAAGCCTTACCTTGAAACGGGAAAAGGAAGTGGGTTCGGCAAACATGAGGAAGCACAATCAGGCAAAGATACGGGAGACAACAAGAACCTGAAAGAAGTGAAGTTCGCTGTGACACCATTGATGAGCACCTATCTACTCGCTTTTGTTGTGGGTCCCTTTGAGTATATTGAGGCCTTCACATCCGGCGAATACAATGGACATCCCATTCGGTGTCGTATATACGCTCTTCCCGGCACGGTCGAGCAAGGACGCCACGCGCTTAATGTGACGACCAAAGCGATTGAATACTTTGCAAAAGTGTTTGGTGAGCCGTATCCGCTTCCAAAAATGGACATGGTTGCTATTCCAGATTTCGAAGCCGGTAAGTTGGTTTTCGAAATTTGGTTCAAAAATATAGAACTCATAGTGAGGATCATGGACTGATAGGTGCTATGGAAAACTGGGGTAAGTTTCTGTGAAGGAGCGGTAAGCGATTCCAACAGTTAATTCATTAATGCGCATCTCGCTTGCCAGGTCTTGTCACTTATCGTACAGTTGCTGTAAGTACATCAATGCTGATTTGGATACCTTTTGGTCGATACTAATTTTCCTTTCAGCTCCTGTTCGATGAAAAGTCATCATCCATCCAATTTAAAAAGAGCACGGCGTATACTGTTTGCCACGAATTAGCCCATCAATGGTTCGGAAACTTGGTAAGTTATCCACTTCAAAAACTGTTATATAAATTGACGTTTTGTCCAGGTTACAATGGAATGGTGGGAACACCTCTGGTTGAACGAAGGCTTTGCCACATGGGTCGGCTGGCTTGCTGTTGACCACATTTTCCCAGAATGGAATGTGTGGGTCTCTTTCGTGAATGAAGATATGCCACGCGCCCTCTATCTCGATGCTCTTCGCTCATCTCATCCTATTGAAGTTGCTGTCAACGACCCTGCTGAAATCCATCAAATCTTTGACGCTATCTCTTACTATAAGGGTGCCAGCGTTATCCGAATGCTTAGCTCGTGGCTTGGTGTTGATGTTTTCTTGGCTGGCGTAAGACGTTATCTGCGCAAACACAAACTCGGGAATGCGTCCACAGCGGATCTCTGGGAAGCACTCAGCGAAGAAGCGGGCGTCGACGTATCGCAGTTCATGACTCTATGGACCAAGCGTGTTGGAGTAAGTCGTTTACTATCTGCTAGCGAATTTCAACTAATGCTTTATGAACTCGCACTTTTTGAAGTACCCTGTACTAACCGTTGAAGAAGCCGGTAGCGACAAGATCAAGGTCACTCAATCACGTTATCTTTCGACTGGAGATCTTTCTCCCGAAGAAGACAGGTTGTGTATATCATAACGACGGCACAGTTGATGAGAGACAGCTAAGATCATGTAACCTTTCAGCACTGTATGGTGGAACCCGTTGCGTATTTTGACCACGGAAAAGGTGGAATCATACACACTGACGGAGAGATCGCAAACGTTTCCTATCCCGTCGAATGGTTTGTTCAAGCTGAACGCTGGCCAAACCTCAGTGTACCGTGTGAACTATCCCATTGAAGTGATTCGAAAACTGGCGGCCGAAATCAAGAAAGGACCAGAAGGTCTATTGCGTGATACGGCGGACCGCGTTGGTTTAGTGGCAGATGCTGGTCATCTTTGCGTAAGTGGCGAGCAGCCAACAACATCATTCCTCGAGTTGGCTCAGGCTTTTGTAAACGAACAAGACTACTTGTAAGTAGAATTCGAATTGAGCATAACAGCGCGTTTAGTATGGCCATAATGACTCTTCTCTCGCTAGCGTTTGGTCCCAATTGAGCTCTCACTTCAGCAACATGTTGAGTGTCTGGGCCGACCAACCGGAAGAAGTTTGCAACTGCCTTAAGGCGCTTCGCCGTAGCCTGTTTGCTCCAGTCGCACGCAGACTCGGATGGGAATTCGCTGCTACTGATGACTATCTTACCAATACACTCCGAGTTCTCGCAATTGGTAACGCAGGCCGCTCCAATGATGCGGAAATTATTGCCGAAGCAAAGAAGAGATTCTGGGCCTTTGTGGAAGGCAACAAGGAGGCATTACATCCTAACCTCCGAGGACCAGTGTATAACATTCTTCTGCTGACTGCAAACGATTCAAGCGAAGAAGAAAAGGTGTGGCTAAAGATTCTGGAAATCTATCGCAACGAAGCACTTCCGAGCGATCAACGGCTTATTGCTCTTAATGAGCTGGGCAGCGTCAAAAACCCTGACCTTATTCGACGTTATCTAAACATGAGTCTGGATGACAACGAAATTCGAAGTCAAGATTCTATCTATGTTTTCAGATCGTAAGCACGTCATCTACTATTGTAAAAGGGTCTTTGTTAACCGGGCTTTACATCGTCTTTTTTACAGCCTTGGCTCCAATCCCAAAGCGCGTAACCTTCTCTGGAATTACTTTACCGAGAACTTTGACGTTCTTCATGCTAAATTTGCGAAATCGCTAAGCTTGTTTGGTTCGGCTGTGCGTTCATCGGTTGGAGGTTTCACGACCTTTGAAAAGATTGAAGAAGTCAAGGCATTCTTCGCAGATAAAGATACTAAAGAATATGCTCGCCCGTTACAGCAGGCACTAGAGGGCGCGATGGTCAATGCCAAATGGATCCAGCGCGACGCAGCGGCTGTAGCCGAATGGGTTCAAAAAAACGCGAACAAGTTCGCGTAACTTGTATATAAGATATCAAAGATCCATTTCCGTTTAGTTTTGCTGATCCAATAAAACGTTTCATGTCATGATAAGTACCCATATTTTTGTAGGTTTATTTGCGTTTGTCTTGAGATGAAATGGATTCATGCTCATTTTGCGGTGCTGACAAAGAGACACCAAAACGAGAAATTATTTCTTTAATGACGCGATAAGTCTTTGTACCCACGGGCGGTACGCGAGCGGCCGCGGGAGCAGGGGGATCCAATAAGGTGTCCAGCTTCATGCGGACATCATGCCAAGCTTTCCGTGAATATGATGACGAGCAGTATCGGAAGCGCAGAAAGTGGGCATAGAGAATGATAGGAGTAAAGCGAAAACTGGATCAAAAGGGTCAACATTAGTCTCTGATATAATGATATTCTTGTCGTCAATGCTCACAGAATGGCTCCTAACAATAGTCGGCCCATAATACCAATGACTTCAAACTGAGCGACAAGTTGCATTGCCTTTGGATAGTAGTTTGCTGCTGACGTTTTGAGGATATGTTGAGCCTTGGATGCCCACGCTGGACCCCCTTGACCCAACTTGGGTATAACGACTGTTTCAATATAATGCAGGACATGGAACAACGCGTACACAGCGTAGGGAATCAGCGTAACTTTAAAGCGTCAGCTTTATTCAGTCATGTAAGTTGTTGTTGATGGAAACATACCTGAAACAGGACGGTAAATCATCCAGTAGAGTGCCATAAACAAATAATATGCATTTTCGTCGACCAGTAATTGGTAGGCATAGTCGCTTGCTTTCCGAGGAACCTAGCGACGACAAAATTCAGAGAGTAAGACAATTCGCAGGAAGTAAAAGACTTACACCGTAGGCTTTGTAAATGACGATGCCGTAAGCAGCGATGCTACCCAGGTAGGCGAGGACATAGAACACTCTTCCAGAGAAAAACAGAGAAATGGCGAAAAAGTGCAGGGCAGCATTCACAATGGTTAAAGCATGGCCAACAAACCATGCGAATTGTAGTGACTATTTAATAGGCATAGCTCTGCTCAGATGCTCCTGGTAAACTGCTTATCGTTTTTTCTTTTTACCTTTATAATGTCCATGAACGCGAGTTCAAGCTAAAGGCGGTCCGTTTGACAGCCGGAGTTGCCTATCCGCTTGTCCTTCGGGAAATCAACATGAACGGCCTACGTACATACTGTTTCTTTTGCTAGCACCTACAAAGTACGATATAACTAATGTACTAATGACGCTTTTTTAGCGCGAACCATTGATCTCAACTGGCGCAAACTTTGCTTGCAGAGGCATAAACTTCTATTCAATATATAGTATCAATTTTGACCGAAATTGGCTGAGAAAGGTTGAACACGCACACCGGATCCATTAATTACAGCATTTTTCGGCCTCAGCTTTCATTTTTGTTCTTCCTTTCTTCTTCAACAGAACGCATTATGACGCCTGCTGAAATGGCAAGTGCTCAAGGCGGTGGGACAGCCAGTCCGTTCCCTCCGTATTATTCGGCGGGTCCATTCACTTGGAAGACACCACTTTTCATATCGCCGACAGCATTGCTTGCGGTTATTATCATTCTGGGGCTTGCCCGTTACATGCAAACACGTGCAAACCCTTGGCTGGACACGTCAGGACAATCGCAACGACGACTGAGACTTTCGGCACTCTCCAAACTTATTGTTGCGATTTCCCTCACCATTCTTATGAGTTTCCTCGGAGAAGCTGCAGTTCTTGTTACTCGAGCAATACTCGAATCATACTGGACGTCAACCGTCTTGGCATATTATATTGCGATTTCGTGGCTTGCTTGGGCTATCAGCTTGGCATACTTAACGGACGAAATACATAAATTCACCGACTGGAATTGGGTGCAATATGCGTTTTGGATGGCAGCTGCTTTTGGGGATACCGTGGTTGGTTGGCTTTGGGCAGTTGGTATCCTCCGACCAAAAGCTGGTATGATCCATCCAATTCATGCTTATGTGTATATCTCACTAGCTTACTTTTTTATGGGCGCGAATTTAGGGACTGTCTTCACCGTTTATGACTACGCTTTACTAGGGTTATTCATTACGCGCTATATACTGGAACTCTTGACGGTCGTGCTTTGTGTGGTCCAAATGTTTACTCGGTCTCATGATGAAACGCATCCTCTCCTGAGCTCGGGGACTACTACGACGTATGGTACTGTCCCAGGATCCAGTGAAGCACAAGTCCCGAAAAAGGAGTCCAGTACGTTTTCTGACTTCTCTCTAAAAATGCGCAAGCTGCTGCCATATGTATGGCCGCACAAATCCAGATGGTTACAGTTTTTGGTCCTGGTCTGTTTCCTGCTGATGTCACTTGGCTTGGCCGTCAATGCACTGACACCGATCCAAGTCGGCAAAATTGTCAACAGTTTCAATGACGACAGAGGTACATGTTCTTTTATTACTTCCGGAGGGGACGTCAGCTAATATCAGCTGATTAGCTAAATTTGCCTGGGCCGCTGTGCTTGTATATATCGGTTTAAGATTCCTGCAAGGCGGGGTGAGTATATCTGTCTGTCTAGGGATATTTTGCATCCACTGACATCATGCAATGACGCTTGTCTTCATAAGTCTGGTCTTATCCAATGTGCACAAAACTGGCTGTGGATACCGATCGGTCAATACACCACGCGTGAAATTTCGGTTAAAATATTCGCACACCTTCACAACTTGTCGCTTCACTTTCACATCAATAGAAAGACTGGTGAAGTGCTCCGAGTGATGGATCGGGGAACCAACAGTATCGTGCAATTGCTGTCTCAGATTCTATTTCAAGTGTTACCTGCTCTGGCAAACATTGTCGTCGCCGTGTTCGTCTTTGCCATCACATTTTCTCCTCCTTTTGGTGTCATTGTATTTGTTACAATGTCACTCTATCTTTTCGTCACCATTTCCTTGACCGAGTGGCGCACGAAGTACCGACGTACGATGATTGAACTCGACAATTCGGCTCGCACAAAGGCGGTGGATTCTCTGCTGAACTTCGAGACAGTTAAATATTATGGAGCGGAAGAATTCGAGATCAACAGATATAAGGATGCGATCATTGAATACCAAAAGGCCGACTGGAAGAGCTCTACATCGTTAAATGTCCTTAATCTGGCACAGAACGCCGTCATCACTGGAGGTTTACTAGCCGGCTGTCTTCTGTTCGCTTGGGAAGTTTCTCAAGGCCGCTTAACTTCTGGTGACTTCGTTGCCTTCAATATGTATATGATGCAGCTGTATACTCCAGTAAGTAATGATAATAGTAAAGTCACCTTGTTGCGTCGGGCTCATTTGGTGGGGTCATGGTAGCTCCACTTTTTTGGCACGTATTACCGCATGATTCAATCCAACTTCGTTGACATGGAGAAGATGCTTTCTCTCTTGGAAGAGCGCCAAACTGTACAAGATGCGCCCGATGCTACGGATCTGGTTGTTAAAGAGGGCCATGTTGTTTTCGGTATGTTCTCTTTTTTGCACTGGTGCTTGATCAAAAGTAATTGTAACCATCCACTAGATAATGTCAGTTTCAGTTATGACTCACGTCAGCCTGCGTTGAATGGTATATCCTTCTCGATTCCGAAAGGCGCTACTGTGGCCCTGGTGGGACCATCAGGAGGCGGGTGAGTGCGGCTAGGTCATGCTTTGAATGTTCTACTAACTTGGTTTTCCTTCTGGAGAAAATCGACTATCCTGCGGCTATTGTTCCGTTTCTATGATCCTGATTCCGGCGCTATCTACATTGACGGTCAGGATATCAAAAAGGTCCGCCAGGCCTCCTTACGTCGAAACATTGGCGTGGTTCCGCAAGACACCGTCTTGTTCAATGACACCATATTGTATAACATTGCATACGGCAACATACATGCTTCAGAGGATGAAATCTTTAGGGCTGCTAAGGCTGCCCAGATTCACGACAAGATTTTGAGCTTCCCCGACGGTAGTTACAATTCGTAATATCGGATTTGCTGCATAAGTATTTAGCCGGGTTTTTAGGTTATGAAACCAGAGTTGGTGAGCGTGGACTTCGCTTAAGTGGCGGTGAAAAGGTTAGTGATCCTGTAAAAAGAAAAAAAAAAGAAAAAACAGGCTTCTTTATCAAGAGTATTGACTGACACATTTTTCAGCAACGTGTCGCCATCGCTAGAACGATTTTAAAGAATCCACCCATCATCTTGTTGGACGAAGCAACCAGCGCTTTGGACACGTAAGTATCCGAGACGTTGGGCCATATGCACTGCATCATGTACCTGATCATCGAGCCTGAATTCAGTGGCACCGAACGACAAATTCAACAGGCGCTATCAGCCATGACCAAGGATCGCACGACACTAGTTATTGCACACCGCTTGTCGACGATTGTCAACGCTGATCTGATTTTAGTGTAAGAAGAAACGATAGCAATCCAGTTGATCTGGGGCTTATGTTTTGGTTTTACTAGTATCAAGGATGGTCGCGTGGTGGAATCTGGTAGCCACGAAGAGCTCATGAAAGCAGGAGCCACGAACAGTGGAGGTGAGAGATGGATTGACTGACCAGCAGTGAGTTACTGATAAGCAATATCTAGAAGGTGTATATTACGAAATGTGGCAAAAGCAGCTTCTTGATGAGGACGAAACTGCATATGGACAGGCGGTAAACGACAAGCAAGCCAACCAAGCAACCGGAGAACACGAGGGCCCAGTGATTACAGCACCAGAGCCGGCAGCACCAACAGATCCTGTTCCTCCAACGACGCCGATTCCACCCATCGACACCACCCCCACAGAAAATCAACCAGAAGAACAGAATTTAGTATCATCGCCTACCGAAATGGATGCTCCTTCAGGGCAAGCTGAGGACCAAACTGAAGCAGCTGCAGAAGAGGACGATAAGCGGCAAGCAACTGGAAGTACGACGGATGAGCTACAAACGCAAGACGATGGGACAACTTCAGAGGCAAAACCTATCCAAGCCGAGCCTGTTAAGTCGCTGCCAAAGAACCGCAGGAAGAAGAAAAAGAGCAAGAGCAGAAAATCAACATTGTTCTAAGTGGTCTAACAAGCACAGCACGTATACACTTTTCTTTCCTCAAATAACAACTCCATTTTGTACATCTTTAGTCTCAGAGGGTAAAGGTATGAACGTGTGAGGAGGGATTTATAATGTATGTAGCTAGCTCCATACTCGGATACATCCATCATCACCTGCAGTTATCATGGCAACATCTGATGGGTGACAGTCAATGCTTGACACTACGCCACTGTGTGACTTGAGTGCAGCCACGTTGTTGCCTTCCAGAACGTCCCATACGAATATATTGCCATCTTCTGAACCACTTATGGCATGGGCATCCGTGCTCGTTAGTCTTGACTCTATTTTATACTCGCTGTGCTTGTGTCCTTTGAACCTAAATGTCATGGCGTCAGATAATGTGGAAAAAGGACTCGGCATAAAACCTTACTTACTCGTTTAACAATGTGCCATTTGATTTGTCCATTAACCTGATAACGTTATCTAGCGTGCTCACTAATATACAGTTCCCATCATGAGACATGGTGGCGGATGTGATGGCGGCTTGGTGTCACCAATGACTCTTTAGTAACTGTCAGAATGTACTCAATTCCAAGAATCCGACTTACGTCCTATGTAGTCTTCTAAGAGCTGCCCCATGCGCAAATCATATGTCCTTAATCGCCCGTCTGTTGACCTGTATCCCTCCGTAACTTGGTCAGTCTTACTTGATCGATCATCATTCATAATATCGCGAAAGAGACTACATGTATACCTACCCTGCAACAATCTCGGCTCCTTTGACTTGAATGGACATAACACTGTCCTTGCAATCCTCAAGAATTTGGATGGGAGTATAGTTGGTTGATCTGAATGGCAAATAGACGTCAGAGGGACTTTAACCCTTTTTCCACACACGCTCTCTCTATACTTGCCGACAATCAAATATCCTTATTTTTGCATCAAAAGAACCTGGAGAATGGGATGCGTGAGCCAAACCAAATGCTCTTTTTTATGCAGCTGATGCTCCATACTTTACCGCTCACGAGCACCGTAGCCTCGTCATTAAAATCCACGCTGTGAACACGCTATCTCAATTACAAGAGTCAAAAGGTTTTGCACTCGGCACCATATCCGAATACGGCTCCTTCTTTACCTCCCAGTGGGCAGTATAACGTCGCAGGATTTCGCCTGTACCGACGTCCCACAAAATCACGGCGCGATCAACACCACAGCTGGCAATCTTTGCATTATCACTCGCACTAATTACGGCAGTGAACGTTGAGTGGGTATTCGAATACCCTAAACTCACAGATCGCATGAAACTCACACTGTGACGCCGAGCACGTCTCGTCCGTGACCCGTATAAGTGTGCAATGTCATGCCTGTATAAGGATTCCATAATCGTACTGTCCGATCACGTCCACCGGACAAGCAGTATTGACCCAAATGATCATAACAAACGGCATTGACTGGCCCCGAATGGCCTTTAAGTGTGCGATCGCATTTCGTTGGGTAAGGCGCCATGGGATTGTTTTAAGCACCGAAATAACAAAAAGAGAAGAGAGTGCAGGTTTACCGGTTTTATTGGCAAATGGGTGCTCAAGCTTCAAAGCAAGTCGCACGACGATACCCAAAACATGCTAATCAAGAAGCGCGATCGAGCAAATCAAGCGATTCACCGTCTACATTGCCACCCGAAGGTTAAATCTATTGAGCAATTCCAAGAAAATACAGCGTTTGCTAAATGAAAAGACTATACCTCTAGGCGTCCAGACAATCGAAGATGTGCGCGATCCTCAATTACACAAGAACCTTGCAGCATTAGGACCTGTCAAGGTTGAGCCCACAGTGACAAAGTTTCGAACGGTCAGCCCAAGTTGAAAAAGGGCGCGATAACAAGTAACTCACGATGTGGGGATATGTAGTCCGACCCAATGCTTCATATTTTACGTGAAAGACAACGGATAGAGGAGAATGAGCCATATGAACGGTTATCAGATATACCGAATCGAGCCACGATTGATGTTATATTCTCAGCGCTAGAGCGTCGCAAGCACTTGGCACCAGGTGAACTCGATAAACCCGAGACCTTGCAACAAATGGAACGGGATTATCGACTGGATCAACCGACGCTCAAGACATTGCTCAAATACTACAATACCATTGCTGTGTTACCAGCAGCTTCAGATGATGATAGGAAGAAAGGTATTTGGGTCAATGACAAGGTGGAGTGGCGTCAAGCAGTGGATCAAGCCATTGCCGAGAACAAGCGCAAGCAGGAAGACGAAGAACCTACACAGAAAACATCATCATCAGAAAAAACAAAAAAGACTCGTCAGTTACAAGACCTCTTTGAAGATTAGACTCAGTAAAAAAAGAAGATACAGTGAAAATGCAGGACTTTTCCCTTTTTCTGATATGGGCTTATGGAAAACCTTTTTTTGTGTTGTTGGCTACTTGCGGTGTTTCGCTCTGATTCCATTTTCGATTTGCCTTATTGTTAAAGGACGTCCATGCAAGTATGTCGGAACAATCACCAGATTCAAATACCCTTTGCCAACACGTCATGGACGACACGTAGCATTTAATGTAGCAAGGACTGTTCAAAAGTTTGACCATGATCTTTTCTCTTTGTCGGTTTCAGTTCAAGTGCAAGTCCTCAAAAGGGCTGCACTGACATTTGCTATTCCTATAGGCTTTACAGGTTTGCTCTTTAATAACTTTGCAACAGTATACAAAATCATTTATAGTCTACAATGACAAAGAGAAAGACATCCTAGACAAATTAGACCAACCATAATTGCATACGGGGACGCGGATCTTAAGCCATCGTACAAGTTCTACGCTCCATTGCCAGTCAAGGTTTGTTAGCACCGCCGGAGAGTTCAGTCCAACACATGCTAACGCCAGATATAGACCTCTGGACAAGTCCTCGCAAGACGAGCAGTCGTTCTTTGCCTCGACGGGTATAATACAAGCAAGGTGTGCCGTCCGTAAATTGCGGACGTCCGCAATTTTTCGGACTGTCAACACTGCCCTTGACCCCTGAGAACTCTGAAAGCCATGAATGTGGGAAACGTGAATCCACCAAATCAAGATGCACACAAATTCTTTCAACCTCATATCGCCCATAACGTCAAGCAATTGCAGTTTATACGCTCATGCTTTGCTGCCATTGCTGGATCTGCAGCAGGCATCCTTGGTCTTACGAACTGGAACGGGTTTCTATTCTACGCCGTCAGCTGGTCGGTACTCGCGTCGATGCTCGTATTGATAAAATGCCATCACAAACCTGCCGCCTATTTTATCCACGGTTGGAGAGAACTGATCGTTGATGGTGCATTGAATGGTTTATTGTCATACATTCTTTTTCATACGTTGCTTTATGGTCTTGTCCACTTGTATCAATAGCTCAATTCTTGCTTTATTCAACGAAAAGAATTCTTTCGCATACATAAGCTAGGGATTCTATATTTGTCCTTAAGTTTCATAGTGTACCGGTGCAGTTCATACAGTGATTATTACGCGGATATAAACGGATCTTACTGCGATGGACGGAAGTTTCGTTTTAGAGTTGATTACGTGCGTCCTTTGAAAGTAAAGAATAATGTAATTCAACAAGGAGGCGCGTCTATGCAATAAAGAAGGTGACGCGGCGCTTCGCATGACGAAGAGCTGGTAACCCCGCCCAACAGATCTCTTCATGCGGACAGGAAAGCAAACCGCTGACCCGTATGCGTCACCAGCCGCACTGCAAGCTCATGGCGATTCCACTCAACGATCGCCTTCTATCAGGCAAGCACAATGTCGGCATTGTGGAAAGCAGTTTACAACGCACAGTAATGCTCGCAGCCATGAGTGACAAACTTGTCCAATAAACCCAGAACGAAACGAGGACGCGGTGTTATGTTCGTACTGCGGGAAGCGCTTTGCAGCCCTCACTGGTGCTCATTATCATGAACGGACCAGCTGCTGCCTGAATCCAGATAAAGCGTTCAAAGTATATGTTGTGATATCTTTCGGAGTGCTTCGCCGGTGGCAACAAGAATCACGCCACAGCCGGGGCGCTGACCTTGTTATAACGACAGTAGAGCTCAAAAAACGTTTTCCTTTCCTTGAATAACGTATAATGTTCTCAGGACGAACAGGATCTCTCGCATTTCGGCGTAAGTTTTTATCTACAACATGTTCAACCATTGGTTTGTTGACAATGTCAGATGTAGTATCGCGGTTGTCATTCAAGGATAGCAAGTAAGCATACATCGCGATAAGTCCAGCCAGTTGTCGTGCACGTATGAACCTGTGTTTGTTGTTAGTCCATTTGCACGTCGATCTCTGATAACGAGGGCTATTACAAACAATGGGTGGAGGCATCGCCGACAGGTCGGCTTTGCAGTGACTTCAGCGGCTATCGTGGCCACCTTGGCATATGGTATCTGGGCTGGCAATCAGGTAGGTGATAGGAAACGAAATTGGTTAGAAATACGCGGCTCACCGTGTATGGTTATTCCAAGGTTTACTGTGATGCTGTGGCGGATGATAAGCAACGAGTATGTATGGAATTCTCTTCCTAGGAAACAAACAGAAGGTGCCAACTAAATGCTTTTATTAGAAAGCCGAGGGTCCCATTACAGATAGCGATCCCATGCGTCTTCGGATGGAATCTTTCGTCAAGAGCTTGCAAAGCCGTATTGTACAAGACATTGAAGCCATCGATGGCAAGCAGTTTACCCGCACTGCATGGCAGCGCCCTGAAGGCGGAGAAGGCATTACCTGCGTTTTGCAGGACGGAAATGTGTTTGAAAAGGCTGGTGTAGGTGTGTCGATCGTGTACGGTACCCTACCAAAGGCGGCTGTTGAACAAATGCGACATGATCGTGGCAAGGAGATTTCAGCTGACGGCCCTGTCCCGTTCTTTGCTGCCGGTATATCCCTTGTCATTCATCCACACAATCCAAACTGTCCCACGGTCCATATGAACTATCGCTATTTCGAGATTGAGAACCCGGATGGATCACCTAAAATGTGGTGGTTTGGAGGTGGAGCCGACTTGACTCCTAGCTATCTGTTCGAAGAAGATGCAATCCATTTCCATCAGGTGCTCAAGGATGGGTGCGACACGGTCGATTCAAAGTATTATGGCACGTTTAAGCAATGGTGTGACAAGTACTTTTACAACAAACACCGTGGTGAGGCACGAGGTATAGGTGGTATCTTCTTTGACGATTTGGATGACAAACCTGCAGACGTACTTTTCGGCTTCGTCAAGGAAATGGGTAACCGATTCTTGCAATCGTATATTCCGATCGTCAAAAAGCGCATGAACATGAAGTACACACCGGAAATGAAACGCTGGCAGCAAATTCGGCGTGGACGCTATGTAGAGTTCAATCTCGTCTGGGACCGTGGTACCAAGTTTGGGCTGCAAACTCCAGGCGCGCGAATAGAAGCCATCTTGATGTCGCTTCCGCTTACGGCACGTTGGGAGTATATGCATGAACCAGAAATAGGCTCTAAGGAAGCAGAGCTGGTAGAAGTACTCAAAAACCCTAGAGACTGGATACCACTGGACTAGTAACTCGGTTTACGTTTATGTTCTTTTTTTTAATGTATTGTATTTACAAGAGTCTAAGCGACAAAAAAGTCTATCGAAAGGGTATCGGTTCTTCTTTTCAAATAGCAGCAAAGTCAACGTGTCCAGCCAGTGGATCTATGTTTGCAATTCGCACTTTTATCACTTCCCCTACGTTGAGATTGCGGTCCAAGTTGACAATCTTGCCTCGGACACCTAATTCTAGCAAAGTGCCCACTGCAGATTCAGTTGTTCCACCAAGATCAGAGCGAATAACATTGTTTGAATTGGTCACCAAGCAGGTCCATTCCATATCTTCACCATGGCTTTCGGCGACAAGCCTTCGGATGAGCTCTGTCACCCAAAATCGGACACTCTTGTTCATAAGGACGTTTATCTGTTTTTCCCTTGCCTCTATGCGAGGGCACAGCGTATCAAGCAGATCCACACTGAAAGGAGCTTTTTCTCGCAAAAGATGGGCCTTGAGCTGCCAATGGATCACTAGGTCCGTGTACCGTCTTAATGGAGACGTTGCCTTGGTATACCCGTCAGGTATACCCATCAGCACGTGTGGTAACCCAGCAGCCATGGTAACCGATGCAGGAGGCAAAATACTCATGTACTGCACCATAGATGCGTAGGGTACGAGACCAGTTTCTGGGTGTCGCAGTTGCAAAAGCTCCTGACGCATCTTTGTTGATTGAGCATCCGCGTTTTTAGGCCACGTTTGCGTCCGGAAAGGGATGCTGACACCGTGTTCCCTTGCATACTGGCTTACTATACGACCTCCTATGATCATGGCTTCTGCAACCATTAACCGTGCCGGTGACACTAAGCTACGGTCCAGGCCAACGCGAATATAAGGAAGTTGCGAGACGTACTTTGGCGCGCTGAATTCGATGTCTGGTAGATCCAGCGGGCTAGGTTGAATGCTTACGACAGGACTCGGGTTGATGAACGAAAGCGCTCCTTGTCTTTGTCTAAAAGCTGCATGGGAATTGACCAGAGCAAAGATGTCCATAATGTCTCGCTGGAACTCTTCCTTGACGGTGGTCTCTTGCGATAAGTCCCCGCCTAAGATGTTGTCCATGGAAGAGGCAATAGACGTTGGGTGACTGTACGTCTTCGTCAAGTCAACATGCGGATCCCTCCGGACAGGTGCATGAGGACTCAATAGCTGATCAACATCGTCGTAATATAGCTTATGAACCTTCCTCACCAAGCTCGGGCGCACTTTCCATAACATTATGTTGCCCTTGTCGTCTAATTTGGTACTGAACGTCATTGCATACTGAGAGCCGTCATGCCGTGTCTCAGCGGTCGTGCCTAAGCTTAACTTGCTTGAAGAAAGCGCATCTGGAATCATGGGAAAATGATTTTCTGGCAGATATAGAGTTTGCACCCTTTGCTTCATCACTTTTGCTAGTTCGCTTGAAGGTGGTATGTAGGCAGATGGGTCAGCAATGTGAATATGAAGCCATGCTGCATTTTCTCCCGGTATACGCTCGATAGACAGGCCATCGTCGATCTCTTTAGCCGTCGGGTCGTCAATTGTGTAAACAGGTAGGTTGCCAAAATCATGTCGGATGGAATCACAAGGATCACGAGCGTAAAAGTCAGTCGACGAATCTACTTCGCTCCGGCGCAGAAAGATATTCGTGTACTTCTCCATTGTCCGTTCCGCTTCTTTGGCTTTCTTTGACCACAAGAATTCGTCTACCTTGTTCGCGTTCTCAACAAGAGATATGTTATCCCATGGTTTGAACATGCCGACTTCTTTCAAGAATGCAACCGCCAGAGACCGGTCGACGAAAAGAGTGTTGTAACATTTAAGCGCCTTCAGTATCGTAGGCACAAAAACTTCGTGTGGCGATTCCAAAGCAACATTAGGTGACTTTATCCAATCCACGACAAAATTGATAAACATCTTGTCAGTAGCAGTTAATTTAGATCCGTACTCTTCTGCCATATCAAGCGCGGACCGGGAGAACGTCCCCAGTTTTGGATCGGCATGGGCTCGATAGAATTCAATGAGTTGCCTAGCTCTCTCGAGAAATCCTGTGTAGGCACCATCGCGTGTTCGGATCCATTCTACCAGACGAGATATTTTATCGACATCATTCCGTGATCGCAACTGCCATATTTGAGAAATGAGCAAATTTCGTACGGGAGTAAAGTGGACGTTATCGGTAACAAGGTAAAGAAACGTAGCATGGAGTTGTTCGTCCGTAGGCTGCTTGCAACTGAACGCAAACTGTGCCAATTCTGTCAACTTGATGGTTACGGCTTCGTTTGAGTTCTCCGCGTTTCGGATGAAATGCTCGTACATCTTCGTAAGTTGCTTGTGAGCCATGCCCTTTTCCAGCTGTGTCGTGCGAATAAAGCCAAGCACCCCTCGACTGTATTCGCTAACAGGATAATCCAACATTATTTCGCCGGTAGGATCCACCTGAAAGTCGCTTTTGGCAAAGCGTCGGAATGATGCTGACGATGCAAAACCGGGTATGCAAAAGGCTACATGCTCGCTTGAAAACTCCTTGACTCTGCCATTCCGTAACAGTACCGAAAGAATCTGTCGTCGACCGCTTGCTCGCTTTTGCCCCACAACCAGACCGCTGTACTGGCCCTGACTGATAACGATTAATAAGATCTCTGCGCAGGTTTGCATCAATTGCTACATATACTTACCTGAAGACCTCAACAAAGTCACCCACTTGCACGACAGGTAATTGCTCGGTGACTCTAGCGGTTTCTTGCGCTAGTTCTGTTTCGATACCTGGCAGCACCTCGTCCAACTCTTCCACTTCATTCTCTGAAGCAGCGACTTGTTCACGTCTGTCGTTGTGGTCTACCTGGGAACCCTTTGTCGTCGCGGGTACCGTAAATTCGTCTGGCAATACTTTACGACGTATGTGAGGTTGATTATGTTTCCAGCTTCGCCTAGCTTGAAGCTGGACCACCCGCCGAAACCGAAGCAGACCGCTCAATCGTGAGCCTGTACGTAGCATAGATAGAAATACGTGTTAAAAAAAATTTCCCAAACAGGCAGTGGTCATTTTCTGTGGCTGGTGAGCAGGGCATTGCCTTCGATTTTGTGGAAAAACATTTTGGCTGCAGGCGAAGGATATCCTCACCGAATGCGAGCAACCGTCAGATTCAAGTATCTCTTGTGTACTATAGAAAGGCTCTTTGCAAAGGAACCTCTTCTCCATTGGCACGCCAAGAGCTTAAACCTCTATTGCATCTGTTAGCTTAAAGTATGGAAACGAGACTTGCTTTTCAGGCTACAACGGGAGTGAAAATGTTTGAGCGACGCGTTTCAGGATCTTGTCAGTCAAGTTGCTGCTCGATACCGATCAGTTAGCGTAGCTTTTGGACACTTTGAGAGTTTTCACTTCTTTGCTAAAGCGGGTCATTATTTAGTTTGAGCAACCAGCAACACTGTGCTCCCTCAGAGCAGGAATGATCAATAGTACAAGTGGCTCAGTTTAAATATCAAGGAATTGGACTGGAATTAAGAATTTTCAGAACTGCAAGACTCAATTACGAAGGAAGCTGAGCGCTTTTTAGGCATATAGACTATGAGGTTCACTATGAGTATAAAGGTGCGAATGTGGTCATGGTTGGGCGCCGAATCAAGTGCTGTGATTTTGGCTGCAGCCATTGGTTGGGTGTTCGCGGCGTACTCATAACCGATGTGCTCTTATGGCAAGTTTTTTTTTTCCTTCCTGTCACCGAGTCAACTCGAGGTTTTCTATATTTTTTTTTTGTTTTTTACTCTCGCTTCCCATACACTCATCGCTTTTCATCTTGCATCAATGACCCTCAAACAGTTCACTGCACGCGTCGTACGTCCTTACGCACCTGCTCTGCGTAAGTCCGCCACTTTGTCCGCGTTCCGCGCTTTTGCCAGTAAGTTGTTCTTTTATCCGTGACTATTTCAATAAACCCTTCCACTAACATTCCAAAACTCTCAAGCCAAGCGATATACCGACGACCATGAGTGGATCTCTGTTGAAAATGGTGTAGGCACCATTGGTGTCACTGACTATGCCCAAAAGGTAAGAAAGCAAAACGCCCCCCTTTTGGACCCATGTTTTACTATTGATTTGGTGCCCAACAGGCTTTGGGCGATGTTGTTTTCGTCGAAACCCCAACTGTGGGTCAAACTGTCGGAAAGAAAGGTTAGTCTTCGTTGAACGCAAGGCAGCAACGAGGACGATTGCTCACGGCGCTTTGCTGATAAACAACAGATCAGATCGGTGCTGTCGAATCTGTAAAGGCCGCTAGTGATATCTACTCCCCTGTAACTGGTGAAGTTGTCGATGTCAACGAAAAGCTCGCAGACGAGCCATCGCTGATCAACACAAGCCCTGAGGAAAAGGGTAAGCAAAAGCTTTCTTGGAAGTGTGTATAGTCGCTCATATATTTTTGCAATAATAGGTTGGTTGGCCAAAATTAAACTGTCTAACCCCGAAGAGCTTGAGGGCCTCATGGATGAAAAGGCTTATGCTGCTCACTGCGAAAATCCTGAAGCTCATTAATGTAGTTACTACCAATTTGGCAACGGGACCGGGAAGCTGGAGTTCTCTGTATTTCTCGTTCACATTGGCATTTATAAAAGTTTTCTTGGCCGCGTTGGTAAAGGCCACTTTGCGCCCACTTCCGCATCTGGTTTGCTCTGGCTGGACACGTTAAGTTGCGAACGTGAGCGAAACTTTTACACCGGAAGGTCTGCGCCGCGGAGGGGAGCCATTAAGTGCGCTGTTACAGAGACCTTGGGATAAGTGAGACAATAGACTGTGACGGATGGATGTTGTACACAACCTGCTTTATTTAGGAGGCATGACCTAAGCCCCGTACACCATGGACGTGCCAACGACGAAAAGAAAACCTCAATTGATATTGTTTCTGCTTAAACGAGGTACTTTGCCTCTGGAATTTATCTGAGCACACTCTTGTATCATTTTCATGTTCGTCTTTGGCATTGGGGAGCATAGCACAGAGCATAATGAACGGAGTATAGAACGCCGAAAACAGGTTTCCAAAAACTCACTTTGCGGAATTCTTTCCTTGGTTCTTCAGCCTCGTCCATGAACCGTAGCTTTGATAACCTCTATGCTGAAGCGTATCGGTTCGCATGTCAGGCCGTCAAGCTCGATCGGTTCGGTCAATACGATCGTGCGAAGGCCAGTTACGGACGTGTGATCGAGGTAGGATCTTGTCATTGCATTGTGTCAGCGACATTAAACCTGTCCGTGCTTTTCTATCGCTTGGCCCTGTATAGCATTTCAGAGATATGTTAGAACTGGTTGAGTGTAAGATGGAATTCTACACATTGTAAGAGGGAAAGAGAGGCAGTAAACAGCTCAATGACCGTTTCCTGCCCCTGAGTAGCTGGGAGCGTTGAAGATGCTAGAATACAGCGTGATCAGTTAGTCCAAAAGTTGAACGAATACATACATCGGAGAGAACAGCTGGAACGGTTCTGCATGGGCGCTGCTGTGCCGAGCTCGGCTCATCCGGATGCAGAGAAACATCGCCTGTTCAATGGCTCTGCTACATCGGAACCACAGAGTGACGAAACTGATGAGGACTGGGCGGAATCTGCCGAAATCCGGTGGTATCTGGGGAAAGGAGAGGTGTGTGTTTCCGGAAACGAGTGCAGCTGAGGCTATATGAATCCTTTTCAGCGTGATAAGCTGATCATTTCAGCTTAGTTTTCAATGATTCAAGGCGAACGTAATGAAGCCAAAAAGGACATTGAGGATGCACTAGAGTACTATTCGGATGCTGCCGAGTGGTTTAAGCGCGCATTTGAAGGTAGTTATTGTGCCATGATTTCAGCTGATATGTGACCTAAAACCGTGAAAAGAGCTTCATTATGACCCTCCCAAACGGGCAGCTGTTCGTAATATGTGCCTAAAAGCTGTGGACAAGGCTGAAGAGATGAAGACCCTAATCAAGCAGCAGATGAATCAGATGACGCTCTTAGGTATGGATTGACTTACAAGCGGGTCAGATTTCCCTCTGTATAATAAAGAAATTCGTAGCCGTGAAGAACGAACAAGTTACCACACGTGGAGGGCGAGACGAAAACATCCGATCGACGCTAGGAAGACATCGAGCATCCTCCACGTCTTCTACTCGGTCACTAAAGTCAACCTCCAGTGCCTTCGAAAGTGTAAGCGCGACCAAAACGACAGTGTCCTCGGCAAATGATTTGGAACGGCTATCTGCTGCTGAATTGGAAGTGCTTCGGTATACGTCAAACGTAAACGGTAAAATATTTCTACCGTGGATCGATAATGCAGACCTGAAGGAGAAATTTTCCTTTCCAACGAGATTCATGTAAGTACAGATTCTAGCTTCAAGAAGAGGTAAAGAAATCTAACCTTTTCTTTGTTTAATGCAGAGATCCAGATGGATCTCTTCGTTTGTCCCAAAAGCAAATGTCAAAGTTTGGCGGATGGAAACGTCCTGCCGAGTTTATGCACCATCCAAGACTGATACGCTTAATTTCAAGTACAAGCATTGTCCAAGACGTTGTCACAGACTGCTCGTTTGTTGCTTCACTTTGCGTAGCCGCGGCATACGAAAGGAGATTCAAGAAACAGGTACGTGAGTCGCGATCCTAAATATGTGGTGCAGACTTTTTCGCAATTAATGCGGACTTTGGATTACGGGACGCCAGCTTATCACATCTTGCATATACCCACAAGACAAAGATGGCCAACCTTGTTATAACCCAAACGGGAAATACGTGGTGAAACTTTTACATAACGGGATTTATCGAAAGGCACGTGTATCTTGTTTACATTGATAGGAAAGTTTTCTGACCAGGCTGCCATAGATTAGTAGGTGACGTGGAGGAGCTAGACATGTAGACCGTCTGACATGTACTTTGATTGGCTTTCCTAGTCGTTGACGACTTGCTGCCGATCTCTCGAGAAGGCACATTGATGTGTACTTTTTCTACAAACAAGGAAGAGCTTTGGGCAAGCATTATTGAAAAAGCGGTATGTCTGACCCTGTGTTATAGTTTTACAATGCTGATACGTGTGTCATTATTTGCAGTACATGAAGCTGATGGGAGGATATGATTTTCCGGGCTCGTAAGTTTACTCTTAGTCCAAGAGAAAGCAAGAAACTGATTCAACTATCGTAGAAACTCAGGCATCGATTTATAGTAAGCCTATGCACCCGCATTCACTGTGGACTAGCAAATACTGATCCGAGCAATGCCTAGCTCTCTCACCGGCTGGATACCGGAGCATATATTTATCCATGAGTAAGTTCTTCGGATATTCTGCAGTCAACACATTGGATCTCAAATGCTTTGAAATAAGTAAATCTTTCGAACCCTATAACGTTTGGGAAAGAATCTTGGAAGGGTCCAAATATGGCAAGTATCTGGTTATTGCAATGGGAGTTGAACGTCGCATTTGACTGTGTTGATCAGGCGATGTACTGGTTACTATCGCCACTGGCGAGCTCACAGATGCTGATGCAGACCAACTGGGCCTGGTGCCAACACATGCTTATGCCGTTATAGGCAAGTCTTGGAATATGGCATCAACTCAAAAGATGGTTGTGCTAACACTCCATACTAGATATCAAAGCAGTATCTGGAAAGCGTTTCATGCAAGTGAAAAACCCCTGGAGTCACAAAAGATGGAAGGGCCCGTATAGTCACTTGGACACTGATAACTGGACAGACGAACTAAAGAGGGCGCTGAATTACGATCCTTGCATAGCAGAGCAAAACGATGATGGCATTTTCTGGATCGACTTTGAGTCCGTGTGCAGACATTTTACATCCATTCACCTGAACTGGAACCCTGAACTTTTCACCCATCGGTGGGTGCTACACTCGTAAGCTCACGCCGAAAATGCTGATATGCCCGGATGAGTAATGTTCTTATTAGGGTGTGGCCCGAGAATCTGGGTCCCAAGAAGGATGTTTATAATCTGGGTAAGTTCAAAAGATACTTGCCATTGAAGACAGTCTGACCGCTTGGTAGGCTTCAATCCACAGTTCAGCCTTCATATCAACGTACCGGACGAAAAACCTGCAGCTGTTTGGTTGTTGCTGTCAAAGCATGTAATGATAACTGAAGAGAACACAGACTACATCACACTGCATATCTACAGTAACACTGGAGGGCAAAGAGTGTTCTACCCCGGCGATCCTTTCAAAGAGGTGAGACATAAATTCATCCGTTAAGCCCTGCTAACTAACTATGTGGACGTTAAGGGCACGTATGTCAATAGTCCTCACATCTTGGTAAGTCTGCCGAACTTTGTACATGCTGGGCTTCCTTACAAATGCGCTTTTATTAGGTGCGCTTTAATGCTCCCCCAGGTACAAGTGACTATACACTCGTCGTTTCTCAGCATGAGAAAGCACAAACGCTGTATTTTTCGCTCCGCGCTTGGTCACTAGCACCGTTCAAACTAAAAGAGGTTCCTATGAAGTATACTGTGGAGCGTAAGGTAGAAGCGTTGGACATCGCACTTCATATCGCTCTGTAACTGAATGCGCCTTTTTGTTGCAGATAATCGGACAGTGGACTGAACAAACAGCAGGAGGAAATGCATCAAACGCGACATACATGAATAACCCGCAATGGAAGATTGAGGTTCCTCCGCATTCCCCGGATGCTCCCAGAGTGGATGCAGGGCTACTGGTCACTTTAGAAGCCCCCAAGTCTTTTGCAGTGCATTTAATGCTTGTCGAGGGCGGCAAAAGGGTATCCAGGTAAGGATATCGACTAGTTCTTCAAGCCCTGAACGTCAACTTACCTTTGGCAGTGCTTCAACGCGCGATATTCTGACCGAATCCGGTCCGTATCGCCACGGCTTCTGCTACTGTGAGCTGCCAGTCATAGAACGTGAGTCGCTGTTATGGTTCTCTGTTGTACTATTTTGTAGCTAAACGGGTTCCCTGCAGCTGGAAGCTACACCGTGGTGGCATCGACGTTTGAGCCAGATCTACAAGGTCAGTTTATATTGACTGTAGCAAGCAATAAGAAGGTGGAGACAACTGCGATTCCGGCGGAGGGAGCCGTAAGTTTCTCTGGTGATGCTGCAATAGTGTAGATTGTCAATGTGTATTGAATTTTCGTGATTTAGGGGATGTTTCGCAGAGTCATTCATGGAGAATGGTACTATCTGTGCTACGCGGTATATCAACCCCATGTTAACTTTTGCGTAAACCAGGATTCGGGGCTACAGTGCGATGGGGTGTCCTAGCTATGGTCACTATGGGAGTAATCCCAGATATCTCTTAGAAGTCCGCGAATTGACAACCGTCAGAGTTCGATTACATGCTGACAAGATAGATCCCGTCCCTTCAATTAATGTGACTATTTACGAGAAGCATCCGACTGAGCTTTTTGGGCGTGAAGTAGCTACTTCAGGGCCTTATACGAATGTAGTTCAGGTTTGTATTATCCACAGTCCCGGCTTGAAATGGTGGATTGACAGACTGTGTCCCTGTAGGGTGTGGCCACCAACGATGTGGTGCTAAGCCGAAGCCAAACAGGCAAGCGTGCTGTAAAGCTTCGAAGCATAACATGTATGTACTCATTGACGGAAAACAGGTTATATAATTGTCCTTGCGACGCATGAAAAAGACATTGCCGGCGAATACACAATGACACTCTACAGCGACCGACCTGTGAATGTCCGAAACGATCGATAATCCCGCTTGCATTTCCCCTCTCATTCATCTATCAATGGTTTTACAACCAATATACCATGCGTGATTTCATTCTTTTTTTATCACATTGCAAAACGCGAAAGAAACAGGGTTGCATTTTAAGCTGTCGATTTTCTTCGTGCCTGAACCTGGCTCAAGGCGCGTTGACCCGTGATGAAGGTGATAATGGCGAGGGGAACAAAATAAGTTAGCGTCTCAAAAATGTTCAGCCGTGTCCAGTAAAGATAAAAGAGGTATTCAATAGCCACTAAAGTTGCCAAGAACGTAACAATGGAGATGGCGCGGATGCTTGATCCTGACACGAGCTCGCCAGCCACCTTGACAGGATTGACGCCGAGACCAAACCACTAAAGAGAACCAACGTCAGTTTCAACAATTCAGCCGTGAGAGAATAAGGCACAAGCATACGCCGATGGTGAGTACAAGCCAAGGAGCAAGAGTGATGGCCGTAAAGAGTTGCGAGAACCAAGTTGGCGGCATTCTCTCGGGCTCCTTGAAGACATGGTGAATCTCCGGACGCCATTCAAAGACATCGTCATCACCCGCAGCCATAACTGCCGCAACCATAGAGGCGAGCAATAGCAGAATCACGATGGTTTTCATTATATGTTGCAAAGAGGCAAGTTCTGAAAATTGTACGATGAGGGATTTAACAGCGTTGACTGGGACTTCTTATTGGCTTTTAAATTCTCTAACAAGCTACAACAAACCAAATAGACTGATTGTTACTGGACACTACTGTCTTCCTCAGCAGTATGCTTGGTATTTGGTCGAGTGAAGATGGCCGGCCCTTGGTTGTTATTCTCGGCCATATGAACGAAGATATGATGAATATTGCGGAGGTGGGTCTTTCTGAAAAGCAAGCTTCTTCTTTAAGAGCAAGTTCTTCTTTCCATCGCTGCCTATCGAAGCGTTTCCATGAAGGCGACTATGCACGAATCGCACATGAAGACATCATGGATTGGCACCTCTACGGCTTTTGCGTCCGGGCCTTCGTGAAGATGGTTTAACTGTTAGGTTATACATTTTGAACATGCCTGGTTTGTTAGATATTCGTCGATCGTGACAACCTTTGCATTTATGATATGGAGGGACAAACAATACGATCCAGTTTAAAAACGACTTTTTCGACATACCTTATTTCATCTAGCTTCTTACCTAAGCTTCCGTAAATGTTCCTCGTTGGAGCACTGATCCTTCCTTCCATATTGCCTGAAAAAGATCCATTACTGTATGCAATAAAGACAGGCTTTTGCTTCTCTTCTGGATTGTTAAAGCACGAAAGCGCCTTCCGATGCTCTCTTTCTGCTGACGTGGACTGATTTTGGGTGTTAGCTAAGCTAGCGTTGTAGTTGTTACTGCCACCGAGCAGACATTTTGCAACTTCTGCGAGTCCGAGAATTTGATAGCCACCTATGCACGACACTGGTGTATTGTGGTGAACTGTGGTCTCCTTTACGACCAAAATACGATGTGGTAAAGACTCTACTCCATATTTTCTGGCTTCAGAGACGTACAGCTGCTGACGGCCGATATGTTCTATCTTCACTTTGGTTAAGGGATGTAGAGCCGCAGGGGTTATCTAGTATAATTCGATAAGATGTTTATTGTGCTTTGCGAAGCTTCATCTGCGAAAGGTAAGCACTGAGCCATCACCAGATTTTTGTTCAAGGTGGAAGGATTTCACGTCTTTGCGTACATACCAATTGAAGCCATCAGTAAAAACTGACCAGGCCTTCACAGGTTGTATAGGCTAGTTTGGTAAACCCTATTCAATGAGGAGCTAAGCAGTCTGTTCAAACCATTCGAAGGGCTATTGAAGCTTCTCGGTTATCGACTGAATTGCTCCCTATAATTTCTGAGCGCGAAAACAGGTACTTAGCTGGGTACTGGATACCTAAGCGTGCGATAAAGAAGGCAACAACGACATGTTAATGAGCATTTGTAGTTGTAGTTATCTACTGCATGCAAGTCCTGCGTGTTGTATTAATGGCGCTTAGAGAGGTCTTCATAGTCCAGCATATCCATCCAGTGATTTAAGGTCTCTGTCATAATTTCGACAGTATCCCTACTCCTTGTCTGTCTTTTAAAGACTAGTTTTTTTTGTGCCATAAGCGCTCCGGTATGTGACTTAATTCTATTTGTAGCCACTGTACGCACTATATACCACGTTTATTATTGCAGTAAATCATCTTCTAGTAAATATCAGGATGTCCTTACGGGGTGTCTCCGAAACTTGGAAAGTGTGCACCCATATTCCTGTGAGTTTTCCATCTTTCTAATTATCGTTTTTATGCATACGTAGAGCGAATCAGGGCTCATCACGTCTGCCGTCAGCAGAAGGATGATCCTAATGTTCGTACGGTCTACGGTCTTCCAGGAAAGATAAAAGTGACATGCCGAAAAAAAACATACCAACCGCGAAAGGGAAAGCGCTCTGAATGCGTTAGCCAGTAAGCAAAAAATCCAGGACTGGCTCAGTGCAGGATACCGGACACCACTTGCAAATCGCAGTCTTTACCTGCAACATGGATTTGTCCGCATTTACCATCTCATGATTGACCGTCTTCCGTGAGAAAAATATGGAACTGCAACGTCCTATCCCCGGAGCAAAGGCAAACTTGGGCTGATCGGTCCGCCTTCACAGTATTATTCCAATCTCGTTTTCCTATTTGGCTTATTGTATATATTGTCCAAACCGGATATGAACGAGGTGCTATAGAGACAATAACATGGAAATGTTTGCTATGACACGCAAAAAGTCCAGTGTTGTCAACAATCACGTGAAACAGACAAATTGTATTAAAATTGATGCTGATATCATCAGACCGCGCAAAATGCTTTGACGTCTCCCTCTTGGGTTTTGTTCTTTTCTTAATGGCACTCTGTCTTCCATCGGCCCATGTGAACGTTCTGTCGCCATTTTGAGGCGGTAAACCTGTATTAACAAGTTTGCACCGGCAAGATAGCGAGTATCTTTAATGTGCAATCGTGTGGAATGCGCTGGAGCCCTTTGTTGCGGCTGTTTGATTCGTCATGCGGGGCGGCTGCCGCGTCATCGTCTTTTGGCTTTGTTGCATGAGCGCGCTGGTCGCGTGGTGTGCGGGAACACCACAACTGAATTATTCTCTGCTATCAAACAACGCACAACATTGTTTCCTTTATCTCGGCGTTAACTTCTTCTAATTGCTTTATTTATTTGCAATTTTCCTTTTTTCGCCGTGGGGATATGCACGGTTTCCGCCGAATTCTCGTGACGGCGGAAACCCCCTGAGAACGACCAACCTTATACCGACCCGACCGACTCGGAGCTGTGCTTTCCTCTTCCTCTGCCCGGCTCACATTTTGTCGCGGTCTCTCATACAGCGTTTCTTTCTTTGCCCCGGCCCTACACACGTAGTGCGAGTATGGACGATCAGGCAACTTCGGGGGGTTCATTCATTTTCGGTATATGTCGTGTCCCTTTCTCTTCAACCTGTAGTCTCCTTGACAGGGGTCGAAGGCTGGCAATCGTTGGCATACCGTCTTCGAAGGTCGCGAGGGAATTGCTGCAAGTTATGGTCGTGGAATAGCTGCCTTTTATGCGACGTTACCTGTATGGTCCCGCTTCCGGTCTTGAGCTATTCCATGTTGCAGAGTGACAGTAAATACTGTGGAACTCTTTATAGGTGCTTTATTCTTGTTCTGATAACAAAAGGTTTTTCCCAAGTCTACCAGTAAAAGTCCTTCCATGACAGATATCGATTGTGACGACTCTCAGATGAGATCGAACGAACCATTTTGCGCCCCCTTATGGGCTCTTAGCTTGAGCTACTATGTAGAATACGACGACCCTCAGGATGTTCAGGCCTCCTGACTCAATACTGCGTACAGTGCTCATTGTGGTATTACAAAAGAAAATTACAAGTAGATCTTGGTTTTTCCTACAAAATACCTCGATTACTGGATATGTTCACTCTACCATCTCCGTGAGCAGTAGCATCGGAATTGCGTTCTTCACTTCTCATAACAAACACAGGTGTAGAGTCCCTTCGTACCTTTCTAGTTACCTGCTGTTATTCATCCAACTTCTATCTGCACATCCATTATCGTATACGGCACTGAGGGCGGGACGCGGGATGGCGTTCAGGACTCAGGACTATCCCGTCCTGAGTCGGAGCCCTATTTGTTTCTCCAGTTGGTTCTACGGAAAATAGATCCGAACGTTTATCGAGGTTTACTCAATTTGAATATGTCCTGTAAAGCTCCACTTTTGCTTTGCTTGACTTCGTAGTAGCAAAAACGGGTCGACGCTTACAGGGTAAGACTTCTTTGCGCTTTTTCCTTAACTTGAAGTAGCTGGTAAATGACGCATGCAAATTCCGCGTTTTCGGATACTTAAATAGCAAGGTTGACGAAACGATGGTACACCCAGCCCCGTTCTTTCAGTAAGTCCTTTTACCCCACCCTCATTCAGCCAAAAGAAAAACACTACGAATGCTTCCAGAGAGATATGCAGAAATAGTGTTTGTCAGTGCTTATCTTTATCCTTCTACTACCTACCAGTAAAGAAAAAAGCTCTATGTATAAAAGCCTACAGTGACGGTGTCATACGCTGATAAATAGTGTAGACAACTGAAGACCAATCCGGATCATCTGATACGGCACAGTTTCTTACAAAATCTGGCTGATATGGTCGGTACACTTCGAAAAACGACCTTTTATTACAGAACTTTCATGTAAGTACTTTTCTTCACCCTTTCGAACTGTTGACGAGGCTCCCCTTATGAAGCCTTCCTCCCACCCTTCAGCATAAGTAAGAATAAGTGATCCCTGCTCGTGCAACTACACTAAACATTTGGTCAAGTGCAAACGTTAATTAAAGTATTAGACAAATTATTGACGGTATTGCATCAGTACAGGCGATGTCTGCAATCAATGGAGCCCGTCTATGCCGGCGGTAGCTGGCCGCTTTAGGGATTGCGTGAGAAGCGCACAGATATAAAAATGCTATTCACAAAGACTTATCACAGATCATAATAACTAGAAATTTATTGAATGGGAAGGATGTGGCAGCCAAGAGTGCCACGTCCGCCCCAACCTGACCTTGGCGTCAAGGATAACTGTATGGGTTCAGAACTATTTTCTCGAAGGACAGTGACTGAGATGGCGATTCCTTCACTTTGACTGACGAGTCGATTCAGTGCCTGAAGTCGATCATGATTGTCCTTGTGAACAGAGCCAAATCGAAGCAGCTTGTCGCCGCGAAGCAGGCCGCTTTGGTCGGCCGGAGAATCAGGTGCCACTGCGTTTACAATAGCAAAAGGCAGAAGAGGCTGTTCCCTGGCTGGTGAAGTAGTAGCAGCTGCCCTGCTTTTGTCTGCGTCTTTATTGGTTTTCCGTTGGGCTTCGTGCACAGCATGTAACGCTTGCTCAATGGCTTTCATGATATCCTTGTGATCGTTTCTGAGACAGTGGATCATGTGTCGTGATGTGCGCACAGCTGCCACGTCAATGTCGGAGCGAGGGAAGCCTGATCGATCAACAAGAGGTTCGTCCATGCCCACCCCTTGCAAGGTGTCATGAAGTTCTCGTATTTGGGCTTCAATCTCGTCTTTCTTTGCTACAAGTGCTTGAGCTTCTTTTATGAGATCAGCTAATTCTGCTTGTTTGTCCATGTCGGGTGTACGCATGCCCATGACCGAAAATGTCGAGGAGGAAGTTAAGAGTTTTTGGGGGGTGGGGATGCTCCTCCCCCCAAATCTCTCTCTGGATCCACTTTACCGGAAATTTAATGGAGACATCGTTTGCTTCAAAACTACTCCTCCGTTGTTATCACTTGTTGTTGGTTGATGGTCCAGACAGTAATCTGTTACGTTGCTTGTGTTTAAGAGCTTTCTACATGTGGTTATCAAGGTCATTGAAGTACGCGAAAAGGCAAAGAAGCAAAAAAAAAGTTCCTGAGTTTAATAGGGAATGCTTTGCTTAGTTCTCTTTTGATCCCGTCTGTTATGGATCGGGAATATTTACGAATTTTTATATATAAGACTCCATCCTCTGTCGACATTGAATAATCTCCATTTCTCTCTTTCCTTTACTTCCCGAGCGAGGATCCAAATGAAATACTTCTCTGTTATTGCGGTCGCTGCCGCCTTGGCATCTGCCGTCTTTGCTGGTATGCAACTTAAACTAGTGTGTCTCCTTAGAAACGGTTCCTAATATACAACCGCGTTCAAGGCGAACATCATCACGAAGGAGGAAAAGACTCGCTTGCCATTAAGGATGGATTACCCTTCCCTCCCCTGGAGAATGTCGAAGTGGAAGAGCTTCCCCCAGTCGTGGTCTTTACGACCGTAACCAAGACCCGTATTGAACCCGTCTTACCTACTGAGGTAAAAGCTATGACACGGAAACTTTTTATCTCTCTAAACCGTGTTTGCTTCCATGTAGGGCTTCCACCATCACTATGACCACAAAGGCAAAGGCCATTGGCGAGGACGCAAGGGTCGCAAGGGTGGCAAGAAGGGCCTCAAAGGTGGCAAGAAGTACCACGACGATGAAGATGACCACAAAAAGGGCGATTATGACATTGACGTGCATGGCGACGACAAGAAGGGCAGCCACTGGGGCGGTGATGATCACCATGATGGCGATCCCAGAAAGGAAGACCATAACGACCACAAAAAGGACCATGATGACCATAAGAAGGATGATCATGACGACAAGGAAGACCATCACGATGAAGACGACCACAAGGGAGACCCAGACCATCATGACGATAAGGACCCCCACAAAAAGGACGATAAAGACGACCATCATGATGACAAGAAGGACGGCGACCATAAGAAGGATGATAAAGGCGACCATCACGATGACAAGAAGGACGGCGACCACAACAAGGATGACCATCACGATGAACACGAACACAATGACGGACGTGAACACGGCGAATACGATGGCGGACGTGAACACGATGACCACAATGACGGACGTGAGCACGGCGAACACGATCAACACGATGACCACAATGATGCACATCGTGGTGACGGCGATCACAACGTGATAATCGTTGGGGACGATGATCACGACCTAGGTCCTTTCCATGCTGCTTCGGCTGCTGTGCCTGACGAAGGCAGTATTCATGCCGTCGCTGTGTCCTCTGCTGCTAGTGCTTCTCCCTCGGCTCAAATGTCCTTGAGCATGTCCGGATTCGCCAGTACTAAGATGGCTCAAGCTACCATGAGCGGTAGTGGCTCTGCTTCCCGATCGACCAGCAAGGTATCCTCTGCCTCTTCCCGCGCCTCCTCATCCCATGGGGCTTCCTCAGCTGCCGTTGCGAATACTCACATTGCTGGTTCTTTGGTTGCTGTCATGGCTGGTTTGGCTGCTTGGCTTTTGGCATAAAAGAAGAAATTCCTGCATTCTTTCCCTTCCACCTTGCACAATACGGAATTCTAGAATTAACCCTACTCTTCTTTATACTCTACTCTTTTACCAACGCATATTCCCTCACCTTCTTTACTTTCTCTGCAGACGCAGCTCTGTCTTCTTTCTTCTTGCTTTTTTTTTACTGACAACAGGTTGTCTTTAATTCCCGTTCCACATCAAAGTAAAACTTTTGAGCCATAGCAGCTCTTTTTGGAAACCAACTTGATAGTGTATTTTGAATGTCATTTTGCGCTAGAATTGGCTGGTTTTGTGAGAAAGGAGGAAGCGTGACACCAGACAGCATCCGGCTGATCCCAGCGAGAGCGATACATTCTGTGTCTTCTGATCCGTGTGTTATGTCCAGATTGGTAGCTTGGGCTGCGCCTGTTGTAGCATACAGACGCTCCAATGGGGAATTTGAGCTCATGTTTCCCTTTCACCATTCTCTACCCTTGCCTCCATAACAGCCTGCCCATTTCTCTTTATAGGACAGACAACTATGTCGTAGTACGTTAGAACCAAAAGTGGCAATTAGGAATTCCTCCATACACGTACCCTTCCAGATATTCTACTATCTGGCATTCTTCAGCTTTGTCTTTGTTGACTGGTTGATTAATTTCTTCTTGTTCGTCAAGTCTGTTTCTCCTTTCCTTTTTTCTCGCTCTTTTTACCGTTCTCTCGTGCGAAGGAAGCCGATGCTTTCTTGGATAGCTGGTAGTATTTCTGAACAGCTGTGTTGAATACCTCTTCGTCTCCGCTATACACCATTTCGTGGATACAGTCTTTCAGTTATCCAATTTCCTCACTCTTATCCCAGAAGCAGCCCGCCATATTAGGCCGCAGATGTTGAGTGATATGCCAAGCACATAAAATATGGCGCGATAACGGAAATACTTCCTCGATTGAACTAACCAATGCCTTTTCATTGTCAATAACTAAAAGGCCTACATTTCCCTTGGGCCACATCGTTTGCCGCACCGTCTGAATCACATTGGTAGGACCCCTTTTTCTCGTTGACAACAAATGCTGAAGCAATCAATGCATTATGTAGTAGCCTTGTTTTGAGGTTACTGACGGTGACAACGTTAAACAACGGCATTCGATTCTGCTCGTCTGGTAGGTGGCGTCAAGAGCGACAATCTTCTTGCTTTTTCCAAATCAGATTGACGCGCAACAAAGATCGCATTCAAAGACTTCTTTTCAACATTGATGCGGTAACGGACGATATAACCGCAGACGGCTGAATGCACCGTTCTTATCCTCGTCGAAGATTTTTTGGCCTTAAGTTGTAAATATCGGTCATGGTCATCACAATGCCATCTTCGTTCTCTCTGACCTCTTTGTATATCTTCGACGACTTGTTGGCATTGTCGGTCATTGATAGGATAAGCGCCACCATACTCTCGGTGGGCTTTCGGTGCTGATGATAGTACGACGCGTCCTTATCCAGAGGATGATTATGCGCATCCTCCTCACTCACAGAACGTACAGTCCATTTCTTGGACCTAGGGTCGACGGACGCGTACATGACCCAACCGCAACCGTTTTACCCGTAGCATGCTGGCGTTGGCGGTTATCTTTAGTCACCCCGTGCATGTTCCTATATTGACCGCCGTGGACACAAATGATGTGGACGTTACGGTCCGAACTTCTCTTGGTTGCAACAGCAAATCTCGTGTCTTTTGCTCTCATCTGAGCAGCAGCGAGAACTTCGGCTTTAGTATCGTAGGCAGCGTTGATAAGATCACGCATGATGGAAATCGACAAGCGATGTAGAACTCAAATGCAAAAAAGGTCTCTTTTCTGTTACGCGTGTGGCTTATTCAGTCCTCAAGTTACGACGCTGCTACCTGTATTCAGGCATTACCAATTGCTACGCGGCAAACGTTAACATTTCCATAATACATGTGAGTATGTGGTTCACGGTCTTTTCGACATTCCTATAGCGCGGAAGCTAATATCAACAACAACCTTATGCCACGTTGCACTTACGGAAACCCCATCTTGCCTGAGCGGCTCGCAAGACAACCGAGTCTAAATAGACATGTCTCTCGCTGACTGGCCGACTACGGGATCCTGTGTAACTTGGAAGACTTTAGAGGTGTGTCCCGAACGGAAAAGGAAGTTCTCTGGGGTGTCCGTAGTGCTTCCCAACTTAATATAGTAGTAGCTAAGTACGCGAAATAGCGATGCAAATCGGATCCATATCCAGAGCAAACTTGGTTTTTAGTTGACGTGAAGAACATTCCCAGTAGTGCAAAATGACATTCAAAATAAGATACCTCTCAGTATTACTGTATACAGATGAGCAGGGTATTCTTATGTTAATAAACTCTTTCTACGATGCATGTATGGGCCCAGAGGTGCTAATCGATAGACTCGTGACTGAGTCATTACTAGCTTCATCTTCTGAGGGTTCACTAACTGGCTCAGAAATATTCTTGTTTGGGTGTCGGAAAGCACGTGGACGTCGATGCGTGTAGCCATGATAGTGTCTATGTAAACGGTCGCTTGTGTCGGTATGGTATGTACGTCGTAAAAGTGAGTATATGCGCAGCTGCTTGCGGATTTGACCAATGGCGCCTTCCCAATGCAGCCGCGAATAGCTTGCCAGCGGCAAAGCATCCTCTTTGAATTTCTCCTCAATTCCAAAGCAGTCCGATATGAGCCGTATCAGGAGCCCAACAGGCAGAGACAATGCACCAATCCCTACCGTGACGAGCCATTGTCCTGGCGTCAGAGACATGGTGTTGAACGCCAGACCGCCAAAGGTGACAATAAGCACTTGGCAAGCCGCTATGGCCGCTATCACAGCCAAAAATATCCAGTCGTGCAGCAGATTCTTGAAGACATTGATACTATCGTCGACGCGTCGACAATTGATCTCGTTGAATAGCTGCAGAAAGACAAACATATTGAAAACCATTGTCCTTAATACGCCTCGCTCATACGGATCGTTCTCGTCTAAACCAAACAAGCTGGGGCCCCCATACATCGCAGCTATACTGATTGCAATTTGAAAGATGGACTGGCCGAGAATCATTTTAACCATGCGATAATTAACGAGATACGCATATTTGGATGCAGGCTTGCGGTTTAATATGTCAGGTGTAGGCGGCTCGGTAGCCAATGCCAATGCTGCCAGGGTGTCCATAATCAGATTTACCCACAGGAGCTGTACAGCTGTAAGAACGCTCTCGGTATGCTCGGAGGCAACCGCGCTGACGAATGATATCACAACGGCAGCTACGTTGACGGTCAACTGAAACGTCAAGAACTTGCGCACACTGTCGGTCACGCTGCGACCCCACATTAGGGCTTTGAGGATAGAGTTGAAGTTGTCATCCATAAGGACAATATCTGATGCTTCCTTTGCCACTTCCGTTCCAGCTACGCCCATGCTAAACCCCACATCGGCCAGTTTGAGTGCAGGGCCGTCGTTCGTTCCGTCGCCTGTCATGCCCACCACTTGATCGAGCTCTTGTAGTCGGATCACCACAGTCCGCTTGTCGACTGGTGAACAGCGTGCCAGAACCTGCATCCGCCGTACCGTCTGACGTTGCTGTTCCGGCGACATGGCTCGCCAATCTTCACCATTTAAGGCAACTCCACCCTTCGTGAGAATACCAGCATTGCGTGCAATAGCAGTTGCCGTCTTAATGTTATCGCCCGTAATCATTCGTACAAAAACGCCCGCGCGACGAAAAGCTGCCACTGATTCAACAACCCCTGGTCTCAATGGATCTTGGATTCCCACGATACCCGTAAGGACGAGCTTATTAAGTGGTAGTGCTTCGCCGGAGGCACTATGCTCTGTCGGCAGATCACGAAACGCTAAGGCCAATGTTCTCAACGCATGGCTGGTATCTTCGTCAATCAACTTTTGCCAGCGACGTCTTGTGACCTGATCCAGCTCGCGTATATGACCCTGGGCATCCAAGTAATGTGTGCATGCCTTAAGAATAATTTCTGATGCTCCTTTTGTATGTATGCGGTAGGTACAGGCGTTCTCCATGGTCGGAGCGGACGCATCATTGACCCTGATGACCGTTGACATGCTCTTTCGCTTGGATGAAAACGGAAACACTTTGATGACATCTGCTTGCCGCCTCAGGATGCTATAGTCATAGCCCAACTTCCTCGCGAACAGCAAAAGCGCTTGTTCCGTCACGGAGCCCAAGAACTTGGTCTTTTCATCTTCTCCTTCGGATGTATCTTCGTACGCCGTTGAATTGACCGCGATCCCTTCTGCAATCAAGCGAACGACTCTGTCCGGGTCTACGCGCGATTGCCAACGTTCAATTTCGTCTATTGACTCGAACGTTTCCATGCCGAGCATGCCTTTCGACACTTCCATTTGGTTCTGCGTCAAGGTCCCTGTCTTGTCTGTGCAAATGGTCGTCGCATTCCCCATGGTCTCACAGGCTGCCATGACGCGCACGAGATTGTTGTCTTTCAGCATTTGAGTGGTGGTAAAGCCAAGAGCCATGGTCACGGCCATCGGTAAGCCTTCAGGCACTGCCACAACAATGATGGTGATGGTTTGGATGACGATGTTTACCAAGGTCGCTGCTATCTCTTCGCTCGAAGGGAAAGCGGGCATCCGCCTTGCCATAACAAAGTACTTGATGACAAGCATCAACAGCATCGTGATAGCTGCGCCGAACCCAAACTTCGCTATTTGCTCGGCGAGCACGTCAAGTTTAAGCTGAAGAGGTGTGCTTTCTTGGCTATTGCAACTCGCGCTGCCAGCCGTCGTCGATCGCATGGCCATCATTGTTTTACCGTAATATGAGTGAACGCCAACAGCAATGACCAGACAATTGGCAACGCCTTCCAATACCTTGGATCCGGACAGTATGAAACAATCGCCTTCATTGTCGTGCTGTTTTCTCACCGCATCTGACTCACCGGTCGCCGAGGATTCGTCACAAGTCAGATTGTAGCCCCAGAGATACAAGCAGTCCGCAGATACCACATCACCTGGTTCCAACCGGATAATATCTCCTACCATTAGATCACGGACATCGATACGCTGCTCGCGTCTGCTGCGAAATACAGTAACTTTCTTGTCGTCCTTTTTCGCGTTTAGCGTTTGAAACTCGCTTTCTTTCTGATAATCATTGATGGCATTGGTGAAGATCACTGTTAAAACCGCGGTCAATATAGCTGCGCCTTCCACCCTAATCCCGTTTTCATTAAGCAAAACGCCAAGACTCAACAGACGCTATTTTCCTCTCCCTCTCTCTCTCCCTCTTTTTCTCTCCCAAATTCGTCTCACCATCCAAGGCGCGGTTCATTCTTTGGATGCTGGCTAGAGAAGTCTTGCCATATCCCAATAGCCAAAGATACGATCGCTGCAATCGTCAGCATAACTTTAGTAGCACAATTTTAAAAGGTTGTCAGTCCATTTTGTCTGCATTGATGCGCGTATCTCATGGGGGTCTTACTGAGCGTTTTGTCATTGTACGCATTCAGTAAAAGCTGCCAAAAGCGAGTCCGCTTTGGCTCCGGCAAAGTATTCGTGCCAAAGACAGAACGCCGAACTTCTTTATCGCTCTCGTTGACAGAAGGACAAGGTAAACCAACATGCGGATCTACGGAGAGCGCCCTGCAGACGCCATCCACACCACCAAGCTGCTGCAAGAGGTCAGGGTTCTTTGGATCCACAAGACGCATCAAGTCCTCGGCAGTGACTCCAAAATGAGCAGAGATCGTCTGTCGTCTCAACAAAGGTTGTTGTTCTTCATCGTTTTCGTTTATCATGTTCGGAAAAAAAAGGGAAATAGAAGAGAAAAGGGTGCGTCTGACGACATTGTTTCAGGATCGATCTCAAAAATGCTACAGGCATACACTGTGTGCAAACCCTTGCAAAAAAGAATATATAACGCTTCAAGCAGTAGCAGATGAAGACGCTTGAGAAGAGCGAAAGAGGCGAAGTACTAGAAAATGAATGGTCACATATCTCTCTTGGCTCAAACCACTTACGTGGTATGGTCTGTGAGCTTTCAAAACCCTCGTTCACTTCACCTCCAAGCTCCCTCACCCGTAACAGGTCCCCGCTACCAGCGGGTTTACACTTCGGTGGCAAGTAACTTCGCTTTATAGTCGGTGCAAAGTGTTCATTTGTATGAATGGTTAATAAGCATATCGTGTGACACTGAAAAACTCCAATACCAGGAAAAACACATGGTTTCTTTAAGGACGCGCGCGCTCAATGTACAGAAATCTTGCGATTACTGCCATCGCTGTGGCAATACTAGCCGCTTACATCCGTGAGTAAACTCTCATGGCCTCAGCCAGGTGCTCAACCACTTATGGATGCAACTACTGTAGGGCCGATAATTCAGCTATCTGGTCTCTTCGAAACTGTTCATCCTTTTGGCCTTGAATATTGCGTCAAGCTGGAAGGTAAATGGACCGCCAGGATATAATTGTCGTCCCGATGCTTACGCCCAGTAAAAAGGTCCTTTGGATTTCAGAAATTGTGAAGATTTCGTCTTGTCATCGACTGAAACCGGTGTCGCTTACGCGTCATGCGATCCTGCAAGAGACTTTGTAAATTCGGTCATGGGCACCAAGGTTAAAAATTTGAACGATTCAGCAGTAGAAAACGGACAGATATGGCGAGTGAATTACACGAGCGTAAGCATAATATTGAAGAATGCAAGGAATTATCCGCTTTAATTAATAAGATGTACAGGAACCTCCCGAAGTTACGCCCATGCATATCGTCTCTGGACCAGACTGTTTCCATCCGCTCGGTTTGGCCATTGATGACTCACTTGGCAAATTGCTCGTCATTAACCGGGTTTACGATGGTCCCGCTAGTATTATGGTCTTCCATATCGATCAACAGAATCAGCAACTCAACTATGAGAAAACGATTCGCCATGCACAGCTTTACTCCCCAAACAGTATCCATATACTCAAAGATCCAAAGTATCGAAATGAAGATGGGACCCCTTCTTTCTTTTTCACCAACGACCATTATTTTGTTTCTGCTGACCTCAAGTCGCTGGAAACTTTGAGCCTGATTCCTTTGAGCAGCGTCATGTTTTACGATATCAGGACGGACATGGCATACCCTGTCGCACGAGGTCTCGTGTTCGCCAACGGACTAACCGGAAACGATTCCGTTCTGTTTGTCTCCGAATCAAACCGAATGGCTGCCCACGTGTACAAAATCCATCTTCCCAATGCAGCTCCAGTGCGACTAGAACATACAGCAAAGATCAATGTTGGTATGGCAACCGACAATCTACATTACGACGCGTCAAGCGACCGTCTTCTGATCGCCGGACATCCCAAACCTCTGCAATTGTTAAGCTATGTACGCAAAAAGACGGTGTACCAAGTAAAACCACCATCACGAGTAGTCTCATGGCATACGACATCAGATATAGTCGAAACCCTTTTTGAAGACAATGGCTCCACATTTAGCACCTCCGCCACGGCAGCGGTGGATCCGTCTGCTCAGAAACTGCTTATATCCGGATTGTATGAAAAAGGCATGATGCTATGTAACTACAATGGGGTATAGAATTGGATCTCCACATTCGGCGATCGTATATAGATTACCCCACTCCAATCAGACTGAAAATCAGTCAAATGGATTCACAGAATAAACTTTCATATTGAAAATGCAACTGTTTCTATCACCAACAGTTAAATACTGAAAGAGACAATGTACCTGTAACAGTATGTACCTTTTAATAAATTTGTGCTCCACAATTACAGCTGATCGTTACACTATATCGCATTATCAGAATCAATAATCTGCTTCCTATCAATGTAACAAAGCATCTACGTACTGGCATATTTTCTAGTCCAGTCTCTTGCCGTCGCTTCGTAGCGAGCACGGTCAGTCTTGTAAATATGAGCCAATTCAGGTACAAGCGGATCTAAGGGAGCAAAAGAGATTAGTCAGCAGTTGCAAGTCGATTATGTGAAATGAACTTACCGTCTGGGTTAGGGTCTGTGAGAAGAGAGCAAACAGACAGCAGAACTTTTTTGTTCGGAGATCGCGTTAGCACAAAGCGGTTCCATTGCCGACGATTCTCGACGGCTTACCCTTCGAGATGGTCAGTGCAGGAGACCACTGGTCTTTCAGAATATCCAAGCAGATGCTTCCGTTGCTGTTGATGTTCGGATGGTAGATCTTGGTTGTGAAATTAATCTAATGGTGTTGCAAAAGTTAGATACACCTTGCACAAAATAGCGCAATCATACCGTTCCTTACCTTTGGCGGCTTGAATGGGTAGTCCGTTGGGAAGTGAATAGAAAGGAAAAACACACCACCTTGGTAAGGGCTGTCCTCCTACAATGAGAAAAGAAAGGGGGCAAGTGAGTAAAGAAGCATTCAGACACCCTTTTTCCCAACACGTACAGGGCCCATAATAGTTGCTTGCCAATGAAACAAGTCATCACCGATGGGACCGGCTGAGCAAGATGACGGTGGGTCACGCTCAAGATCTTTCAATTCCTGAAGTAAAAGAGATCATAATGTCAGTAATTCAGCAATGGAAGGCCAAAGAATAAAGGAGTTTCTAAAAAAGCCCGCCAATGGGTCGACTGCCATGAACTCGCTGCACTTCATCTCGAAGTGTAAAGTTCATGACGTTAGCAGCTCTCAAGACCCCGACAGCCATGGTGCCCGGAAAGGATGAAGTCCAGGAACAAGGGTTTTTGAACAGCTAATCCCATCCGTTGCACCAATCTCAAGAGAGCGCAAATCACAACCCATAAAAGGCTTCGCAAAATCCGAAATGAACGCTACAAATATAAGGTATAGTGCATACCTTGTTAATACGCTTCAAAGCCATGTCGAATGGGGGTATGTGATAATGCGAACTACACTTGTCAACGAAGAGAGAGCAAAGAAAAATGTTTGTCGAACTCTTTCGCAGCAGGTTTTTGAATGTCAACGACCAATGAAATTCGAGGTCACAAAGTTGGGGGCCCAAACAGAAGTAGCAGCTAACCACATCGTATAGCCAATCCAACGCATTGTTTAACTAAAGCATCAGTGACACTCGTTGAGCCCCCACTGAATATGGGACGCAAAGAATATTGTGGCATGAACACTCGACGAAATTTACGACTCCCATTTCCAGTACTCTTGTGCTGCAGCCGGTTTGACATAAACACGATGCTTCCAGCAGGTACCTTTACGACCGTCGGGTTTAACGATACCTCTCCCAAGTTACCAAGAAGAATGGTTCCGTTGTCCTGTCCGGATACTTTAAGTCAAGAGTCTTCATGCGATCTGCATGTCGCAATACCTCGTCTACAGCATCTAGCGCTGTCCAACAGGCTATCGTTGGCTCAGTCCGTAAGCTAGACTGTAGATAATCCGAGTCCTTATCATGCCAAGCAGTTAGCCGGTATATCTTTAACGTTTTTCTGCGACCTAACCTGATGCCATGCAAATTGTGAATCTTTGGATGTTCTCGGCGGCTTGATGATATACTGTTCATTAAACTAGAAGCAGTCAGAACCAAAAAGGAAGAATGCCGAACTTTCCATTACCAGATATACATGGTCCGTTTCCAGTAATTGAGCCGCGAACTTGGCTATCGTTGTCAAAACAATATCAGATACCATAGGTCTTCCCAAGACACTGTCTCGTCTAGTGCGATATTCGGATTTATCGATCTTATAAGCGTCGGAATCAGGTGGATCCAGAAAACCGCAAGTCAAAGGCTCTATGCCGCGCGCACATTTTCAGATGCAACCAAGGGACTCTGCAATGCAGGAGCCTAGTTACCAATAATGCAGCCTAACTCGTGAACGAGATCACAATCTTCTGACAACAAAAAGTTGGTCAGAATGTCAGCTTCTTCATGAAGCGCATTTAACTGATCATCAGACAGCGCTATCGAGGAGTGTCAGCCGTTCGCGATCCTAATAGCAAGAATCAAAAGCTGGAGGTACCCTTTTCCAGGATAGTATAGCCAAAGGCTTTATATTGCTCAATATGAGACAATGTCAGACACGTCATGCCGTCGGAAATTACAGACTTTGCACTGAAATTTGCAGAAGTGTGCTGTGCTCAAATGTGCAGTAAAGATCAAGGCAATTTGCAGAAATACAGAAGTCAAAATACGGTTAATCATTGTCAGGTTGCTTCAAATAACTAAGTGTCCACCTACCGGCCGTAAGGCACGAAGATCAGCGCCGCGCTCCCCAAATGAAGAAGGCTGCACTGTATTTATCGTTAGGACTTTGAACAATAGAACGTTGAAGCGGAAAAATGCACCACACGCAACTTGACAAACATCATTTCTACTGAACAAATTGCATGAAGAGAGGAACTTCGCATTCCATGACCATTACCATAAAGTTTGTCTGTCTTGCAAGCAGGAAACCTGGCTTGACCGGCTTCTTTTCTTGGTCGAAAACATTGCAACAATCGTGGGAAACGAAAGCTTGTCGATGAGATCGACAGCAGGGTCACATAATGTTTCAAACAGTGTTCAAAAGTGATGGTTGTAGTTTTTAAAAAAAGATAAAAGGACAGATGTACATGCCTACAGAATGAAACAGCTTCCGGGGCATGCCTTGCACAAGGAGGAGAATCTAGATCTTTTGATGGTACACTTGCGATCCTTATAATACTGCTTAAATCTCATGATTGTCCATATATAGCGCGTACGCCCGTCCCCAAGAAGGCAAATCGAAAATAAAATCATTGCAAAAGGGGCCGCGCCAGCAGCGTCAAAAGGTTTTGATGAGGGCAAATCAGACTGAAAACAGAGTAAAGTTGTATACTACAGCGCACTCAAACCATTACCGTCTTTCACTTAGCCAAAGCATACGCTATATACACTTGAAGACACTCCTTCTAAATGTCTTGCGGACGATACCGATAAGCCTTTTTCTTTCGACGGCACGATCCCGGCTAAAGACGGGGGATCATCTGATTGATGAGAAACAGTGAATCATTTTTTGGACTTCAGCCAAAAATTTTTTTCCCTGGAGAACTCGATGTCAACCCGGTTTTCTCTTATCCTTTGAACAGTGAAAAAGACGACAGCAATGGCTGGTGAAAAGGGCAAAGTCCTCCTTGCGTACTCTGGCGGTCTGGACACTTCGTGTATTCTGGCTTGGCTCATTGAACAAGGCTATGAAGTCATGGCCTACATTGCCGATGTCGGTCAAGAAGAAGACTTTGAGGCTATCCGCGCCAAAGCTTTGAAGGTCGGCGCTTCCAAGGTCTTCGTTGAGGCAAGTATCACAACGGGAGGAGTACGCTGCATAGACGCTGATGGGAAGATATCGTGTCAATACAGGATTTGAAAGAAGAGTTTGTTAAGGAGCTGATCTTCCCTGCCATTCAAGCCAACGCTATTTACGAGTCCGTCTATCTCTTGGGCACGTCGCTCGCTCGTCCCGTTATTGCCCGTAAGCAGATTGAGATTGCCGCTCGTGAAGGTTGTCAATACGTTGCCCACGGCTGCACTGGCAAGGGTAACGACCAGGTCCGCTTCGAGTTGGCCTACTATGCCCTCAAGCCCGACATCCAGGTCATTGCCCCGTGGAGATTGCCTGGTAAGTGTGTCATCGTGGACTGGATATACCATGTCAAGGGCCCAAAAATACTGAAGTATATATCCATTGCAGAATTCTTTAACCGTTTCGCTGGCCGTTCTGATCTGTTGGCTTTTGCTGCCGAAAAGGGCATTCCTGTTGTCCAGACTGCTGCCAAGCCCTGGTCTACTGACGAAAACCTGTTCCACATCTCGTACGAGGCTGGTATCCTGGAGGACCCCAGCGTGACCCCTCCTAAGGATATGTGGAAGCTTACTGTTGATCCTGAGGATGCTCCCGACACCCCCGAACGCATCACCATCTCCTTCGAAAAGGGTATTCCCGTCAAGGTTGTCAACCACAACGACGGTACCGAAGTCACAGAGCCTGTCGCTCTCTTCACCTACCTGAACACTGTCGCCAGACGCAACGGTATCGGCCGTATCGATATCGTCGAGTCTCGCTTCATTGGCGTCAAGTCTCGTGGCTGCTACGAAACTCCGGGTGGTACCATTCTCCGTACCGCTCATAAAGACCTCGAAGGTCTGACTTTGGACGGTCAACTTCGTGCCCTCCGCGACCAGAACATTACTATTCCATTCTCCCGATGCCTTTACAACGGCCAATACTTCTCTCCTGAATGCGAATTCTTGACTCAGTCGATCGCCTTCACCCAGCGCAACGTCACCGGTGACGTTAAGCTGAAGCTCTACAAGGGTAACACCATCATCGAGGGCCGTGTTGCTCGCGGTGACGGTGCTAAACTCTATGACATGCGCGAGTCGTCTATGGACGAACAAGGTGGCTACAATCCAGAAGATGCCAATGGCTTCATCAAGATTCACGCTATCCGCCTCAAGAAATGGACCCCCGCCAACAACTAGACATCATTTGTGTAAATAAAACAATACAAAGCCTGTAGATTACTGAATAAATCGCTAATGAAGTCAAGATTTTGGTGTGCTAAGCGAGTTGCGTGCTGCTATGCCCAATGCACAGAAGTGCATGTCGCAGCATTATCGTTATCGTCACGACGATCGAACGAAATGCTGCATTAACTACTCGACGCTTAACCGGTCTCTCTAGCACCTGTGGGTTGCTTTATTTATAGACAAAAGAATGACAGGCTGACCTCTCTATCTTTTCCAGCTCTAGTGGTAGTTGCAAACGAAGTCTACGAGTTCGGTAATGGTATGGTAGCAGCTTAAGCAGCCTTGTGGCTAAAATAACAAGTATCCGTTAGCAACTTGCATAAAAAGTCTGTGCCCTTAATAACTCACAATTGCCAGGCAGCACCTGCATAACGTCAAAGAAGGGAAGATGGAAAAACAGTTTAGCATTTCTTTGTCAGTTACGCGTGCTGTTTCGTAATTCATTACTTACCGAGGAAAGGAGCGGCGAAGCCGAGACCAAGGTACAGCGTCATCTTGATAGCAAGACCGACTCTGTTGGTGGTCTTAAAAGGAATGTTCTATTCCGAAATGGGGCATGTTAGGATTATGTTTTCTTGAGCTTGGGTTTGAAATGGTTGCGGCGAATTACCTGGCCGTTCGAGTTTTCAAAGTGGTACAGGTCGGAGCGCATGACCTGGCGAGCAGCAACACGCGAGCGCATGGCAGAACGAGCAAGAACGTTGGCGTACATGTCAATAATGTTACTGAACGATGAAGAGCGGGGTTGGCAGCAAAAGGATCAAAATTTTGATAAACATCTTGAAGTCGCCAGGCAACCAAACATGATGTCACGGCGTAGTTTAATCGCCGACTGGTTTGAGTGGCTTCTTCCCTTAATCGAGAACTTCCGCGCAAAGGGGGATGATGCACCAAATATCTAGCAACTTGAGTCATAACTCTTGTTCATGCGATGAACAGTAAGGTCACATAACGCTTCAAACAGTGTTCAGATGAAAATGCTTGTAGTTTTGATGAGAGAGGAAAAGACGAAGTAACTGCAGCCTTCAATGCCCTCTGTCTACAGTACCCGCGCGATATATATCCGTATTTAATAGGGGGTTTCAAAATTGAATGCTAGTTAGGCAAAATTTTGCCAGTTAGGTGGGGCCAACTAGATTTTCCAGCAAGCAACTCCGAGGTCGCTACTTGGAACAACTAGACAACTGCAGCTTGCGTTCCTGAAATATAAGTTTCCTACATCTCTTCACATTTTGCTTCAATCATGCCAAATTCTAAAAGCCGTACTCATGCTGAAGCTGAGTCTTCCTCGCAAGCCATTGGCCGCGTGAGATTGTTCGTCAATCCTGAGCAAGATGTGTCGAATGTCGTATGCGACTCTGATGAGGTTGCTTCGACCTCTGAAGAATACGAATCGGATATGTCTGTTTCAGACGAAAGCCAGTCTTCCTCCTCTTCCTCCTCGTCTTCTGAGGACGAAGCACCCGCTAAGAAATTGAAGAAACGTAACAAAAATAAGGTCAGCAAAGGAAAGAAGAAGGCCAAGTCGCTGAAGGGTGAGAAGCCGAGAAAACAGGCCAACTACAAGGGTACTACCATTTAAGTAGTGCGAGGCCATGATGGATTCTATGGAAAAGAATTCAAATTTCCACCTGATTACCGGTGACTCTGCGAAGGGGAAGCCCGTCGGTGGCAAAGCAACAACTAAAAACCAAGGCTTCCAGGCATTGGCAAAGTATGTCAATGCCACCCTGAAGCAAACGGGGGAAGATGAGTGGACAGCCAAGACGGCGCGCAACCGCTTCGCCATTTACATGAAGAAGTTCAAGCGCGTCAAGAAGGAAAGCAGCAGTACCGGATATGGGCTCCGGGAACAAGATATAAGGAATGGCATGAGAACGGTCGAAGACCGGATGAATGCTGAATGCCCTTTCTATGAGAGGATGTTCAAGATCTTCGGCGATAAGCAGAACATCACGCCTGCCAAGGTGAGGAATTGGGCCTGGAGCCTGCTGCTTCGACCTCGGCGCCTTTGCCTGCTGATGAAGCTTTGGTTACCCAGCAGCCAACGACGGTCCCCTCACCTACGCCCGCCCCATTGTCACACTTTCGTGACCCTGCTTCTCCACAAATGCAGGGTCTATTAACGAACGTCGAAGAAGACCTCTTCGACTATGCGGATGGATTCAACGTTGGAGAGCAGGAGGAGAATGTTATGGATAACGATGATGATGACGATGACGATGACCTTCCTCCACTGCGCACCACGAAGCAAGACTTTGCCTCTACGTTTTCGGCAAGTGAAGACCGGCGAGCTGACCTGGAGGCACGCCGGCTGAAGCTCGATCGAGAGCGGCTTCAGTTGGATCGGGAAGTGCAACGTGCTCGTCTGGATATCTAGCAGCAACGGGTTGACAACGAAGTCAACCTCCGTATACTGGAAATCCGGATGAAGTTTGTTGGGGACCTCCTTGCTAGAGGGATGAGCATGGACGAAGTAGAGGAAGCTCTAAACAGATTCTTCCTTCGATAAAGCTTTACTTGGCAAATGAACGTAGTGGCTTTCACTTTGCATCTGCTTTATGAACATGTAGGAGCAGATAATTAAAAGTTAAAAGTGATAGGCCATGACCATCTGTTTAGAGCTTAAAGGTCGAAATACAGCGAGGCTCGCGCTGAAAAAGTAATGATGGAGCACTTCGTGCAAGTAGAAATTTGAAAAGTAGGTTGTTTGCGTTAGGACACTGACAACAGAAAAGTATTTGTAGCTGGACCGATATGTGCCCCGTGGAATATCCTGTTAGCACGTTCTCACATCTTCAAATACTATACCCATTATCTGAACCTCTCAGCATTGGTGCTAGCGTTTTTTCTTTTTTGATTCAAGACATGCGTGCAAATTATGATGTTCTGCTATATTTCTTCCACTTACCTGATTGTGCTATTAACATGTTAGATTATATTGATTCTATTTATGAACGTCTTTATAAAACAATTTCCTCGATGCGCTCACGCCAATCAGCAGCAGATTCATCAGGACGAGCTTCTGCAGAAGCGTCGATGAATTCCTTTTTTTCATTTGTGTTTTCCTAGAGATCATTCTTTTCGATGAAGAAGTTATGCAAAACCGCAGTCGCGCATACGATCCTCGTCACTGTTTCCAGATCTGTTGTCCTCTTGACTTGAACACGCATCTTCCTGAGGCATTGCCAACGATTTTTCAAGATACCAAAAGTTATTTCGGTCGCAACGCGGGCAGAAGCAAGCATCTCGTTGAACTTTGTGTTCTGTCGATCTCCTTCGGCAATCCCACGTCTGTAAGGTGTCAGGATACGGGTGGTTAAGGCATATCCAGCATCACCAATAAGATATTCTCCAAAGGAAAAGAACGCGTTGTGCCGTCTCATAATACTTGTATCGGCGAATGATGTTGAATCACTCACAGATCCAGGCCATCCAACCTGCAGGAAAAGGATACGACGCCGATCATCGCAGACAGCTTGCACGTTTAACGCGTAGACTTTCTTTCGAGTGAAGAAAGTCTCACCATCGACTGCTGGCTTTTGCGAAAGGACGACGTGCGTTCCATCAACGAATCCCACACAGGAAGGAAAACGGTGCTTCGCTTGAATCCTCGAAGACAGGGCTTGTCGTTCTTCGGCATTCGGCCACTTCACAAGCGTAGGAGCTATGGATTCCAGGGCCCTGCATACACGGTCCGTATACAAGGTAACAATGCCTGCACCAATGCCCCATTCCCGCGAAATTTGAGCTACTAAGGCCCCCGTACCATCATAGGCTAGGTTCTCAAGGGCTACAGCCAGCTGAAGCCATACCGGTTGCCGCTTCCTGTTAGACCGATTTGTGAAGATTGGATTGCCCTTGCATGCAATGAATCAATAAATAAGAAGAAAGTAATAACAGCAAAATGGATAGTCAAACAAGAATCAAAGGTTGAATTGATGAGATATATAGAGAAAAAATCCGTTAGTGTACAATAAAGATCATTGCATAGAACCACAAATACTTACGTGATGGATTTTGTGACCGGCCACCGGCCGGCTGCCGGTTACACCCCTCGTCTCCGGCCCTGACTTTAATATCACAACGTCCATTAGCAATACAGAATATACGAGATTCGAAGCGTGTCAACTTACGCGGGATGGTCCCACCCGACAACGTACCGCGCGACCGAAGTCACGCGGCCGCAAGGACCGCTCTAAAAAGGGGTTAATGATTCTGAGATAATAACACCACATCATAAGACTTACCAACCACACGTCCGCGACCCAGACACGCCGGCTTGGTTCTCGCCGGCGGGCCACGGCAGGGCAGCAGGTCAAGGATGAGTTTAACGACGTCCCAGGTCGGGGTGAGTTTAACGACTTCCCAAGTGGAAGAGATGCACAGAGGACCTTGAACTTGTAGATGGCAGGAGGGCAGAATGACAGGATGGATTCCATGGGACAATCGTCAAATGGCTTGATCTGGGGCAGGAGACAGTGACCTCTTGACTGGGAAAGAAATAGAACAGAACTTGAAAATTTTGCTAGGCGCAGGACCATAATGGAGGCGGCAGGCGGCAGGCGGCAGGCGGCAGTAACTCTTGCAAAGAAAACACGGACTTGCTCTGAGGCATATGGCAGAGAATTCTTGGCAGTTAGAGGGATGGATAACTTGCTACGGCCAGGGCTATAAAGGAGCAGGTGGCGACCATGCGACAGTGAGCTTGCAGAGAAGACAAGTTAGAGAAATGTATGAGCTCCTTTGCACAACACATTTACTTACGGTCCCGAATTGTAGAAACACGGTAGATCAACTCAAGAATAACGGCTTCGGTGCTGCTCCTTGCGAGAATCATAGGGATCATAGACTTCTTGTGGCCAATGCGTTCGAAGGAAGATGACACTGATGTTTTCATGCGCGCTTAAACACCTTGGCAAAATGCTCTCTTGAGATAACCGTACAGCGACAGACAGTTTGATGCATAAGGTAGAATACAGACATAGTAGATGAGGAAAAGATAAACTAAATACATCGCGATGGTCTGTCTTTTTAAATTGAATAGAAGATGTGGTCATACCGTCGTGTGCGCTGTTTCGGACGGGCTCGTATCAGTAAAATATCGCTCATGCAGTATCCAACTGTTTCTGACAGTCGTATCAATGATGCAATGCGCAAACTGAACAATAGGCGATAAACACTTTAACTCATTTAAAATGCGTTTTTATCTGACTTGAGACAAGACATGACATATCGCTCGGTCGAACTCGCTGGTTCAGATGAATTGCTAGCAGTAAGACGTGTCTTCTCGTCGTTCCGGTTCATGCGAAATTGTTTATGATAACAGTATTAAGCATTGTGTAATGACGTAACAGATAAATCACTGCACACACGCGCTATGAATGACGACCAGAAATCTTGGTATACACGTTGATGCCATTATAACAAAACCGTACACGTATACAATTGTCTTCATTTGTTGATTAAAATGCATCCTGTTCTATGGAGCCATTTATCTTGTTATTAATCAATTAATTGATGACAAGATGAGTATTCTCATCGAATTCATGCACCAGTGAAACGCAGCGTGTATGTCATTCTGTTTCGCTCGATCCGAGGCAGAATTGGATAGTTTCTAAACATTACGTCAAGATTCTTCCGCACCGATATAACAGGCAAAGCCGGAATAACGTTGCCGTACGCTGTAGATAAGAGTAGAAGATCCTGGTGTACACGTACAGGTTTATTCTTTAAAATTGCGGTAATGTACAAAAGATTTTGCGCAGAGAAAACAAAATGATTTACGGAAAAGAGAATTCAG